>CM032228.1:170977500-171255000 GCA_019009955.1 Riptortus pedestris
TAAACTGAAGGACTCAGTAAATTTTGAGGACCAATCCCATGATTATAAAATTAATGAGGTGAATTTGAGGCTTTTTAAAAGGGGAAGAACATTCTGTAAATTATAAAAAGTCCGTCACGCAGGGGCTGAGTAACCGAAGCAGATTTACTACTTGCTGGTATAACACCACATATTGTCTATCTCTATGGGAAAAAAAAACGATGTGTAGAAAAGGGGGGTTTAATGAAGGATGGAAAAAGAAAGCATTCCTCCCCTCTCTACATCCCTACCCCCTATTTTAGGTCCCATGTCAACCAATGACAAATATGGTATTAAATGTTGACTGAATCGGTTAAATATCGTCATGAATACAACCCCGTCAGATGACTTCCCTCAAGGAGAATCTTAAGGTGACTCACGTACGTATCAAGAAGATATTCAGTTTTCCTCTAGCACATTAAAACTGAAGGGCAAAACATAGTTCTCATAAAGGCATAATTAGCATGTCGGATCAAGAATCGCTCAGCTCGAGCTGTAATATGTGAGGTTATTATCTGCACGTGGCTATAGCTGTGTTTCCTTGAAATAAACCTAGTTCTTGGATTTCGAAATTCTAATACATACAAAAAGTAATAAACGATTTAATTATTTGAACTAAGTTAATTTATTCTACTAAATATCCCTGTTCTTACCAATAATGCCACTTTTTTATTATTTTATTATAACGGTATTGTAAGTGTGTTTTAGCACCTTATGATGGCACGGGAATGAAAGAAAAATACGCCATCTGAAGAAGGACTGAATAAACCAGTGAAATGAATAAATCAGTGACTGAATAAGGACCCAAAGTAAGATTTTAATTTCACTTTGTTAATGAAAGTTTGTTTGTAGGACCTTCAACAAAGAACTTAGCTCTCACACTACTAATAATTACAAAATTAGTAACGGTACTAGTTATATAATATTTTTCGACCCGAAGGACAAGAACAGAGATATTAGCCATTTTACTTTTAAGCCCTATTTTAAACCTCCACGCTCCCAGGTCCGATTGCAGCCAATTACAAGTATAATTGTTATTTCTGCTTGAAATACTTAACGTTCGAGTTTGGTGATGATAAAATACAACAAGACGCCACTAGAGCGGTATCAGTCAAAAATGATCTCCAAGACAGAAAATTCTGGCATCAGTCAACTGGGCTCTACAATTAACTCGAGAACAGTTCTTCTCATTCTCAAATGAAGTTTTTAAGGAGTTGAGATATAATTTCTATCATGCAGATAGTAATGTCATAATCACAAATAGGTGCATAATGATCTACACTAACGACTCAGTAACACGCAACGAATAATGACCGTCACCGTCCTTCCTGCAAAGTAGCTTGGTATGTAAGCTTCAAAAACATCTCCATTAGACAGCAAATACAATTTTTGATATGGTGCTTATCTTAATATAACACTGTTTCGGTTAGCTATCGATGAATTACATGCACAATATGTAAAATACAATCTTTTTTATCCATGCACATCACGTCAAAGGTGATTTGCCCTTTAAAAAGTCAAAAATTATGCAATTTCAAATAATAAAAGTAAAAGTTGTAAATAAACATTTTATAAATGGACATAGCAATAAATTCAAGTAATTATAATCAGAAATAGCTGTCAATACAACATCAGACTTGCTCAGAGAAAATAAAATATATATAAAAAGAGAAAAAAAAATTGTTGAGATTACGTATTTGAGAAGCACAAAGAAAATGATTGCAAAGGATTGTCGCCTGGGAGGAAATCTAGACCCGTCTAGCCCATGACTCGTCGCCGACCTTTCAGCGAGCGGGCAAGCCGAAGTTTGGATCCCTGGCCCCATGTATATATAGTCAAGTCCGCCCGCTTTCCAGGAAGTTTTTCAGTTTTCTTAATTGAACAAACCAAAAATGGCTTTTAAATCGATTGAACGTACTCAGGAGAGCTATTGATTATATTTGGAGTGTTCAACTTAATTGTGACATCCAGTAACAGAAGTGTGAAAGGAAGGTTACTTATTTGAAAAGATAATTTCGATTTCTTGATTGGTCGAAAATAGATTTCTGGATTGGGAAACATGATTAAAGTCAAAAATAAAATATTGATGATGAAACCAAGACTAAAACTGACATAAGTCGACCAGCTTATATAGATATAATGTAAATCAGCTTCGTGGGGATGGCTAATTATTAAAATAATTTTATAATTATTACAATAAAACCGATCACCTAAACGTGCTACTTAGAAATAAGTTCCCTATCGTTGGAAAAAAGAGTTGGCCAAGTAAAGCAAGATTTTATTCGTGGCCAAGTTATAATTCCTTTTAATGACAAACTAATAAGGCTTTTCAACAATACTAGATCCAGATAAATCGGCATTCGCGACTCTTATCCTCAATTTCTAGCTGTATTTACTATTGCTGTCAACCATAGTCCTTCTATAAAGCATGTCAATGTGGGTAATTCGTCTAGGTAGGCAATAAAAGAAGTCAGGTGTTTGGTTAGCTTACCTCTTGAGAAAGTTGCGGTTTTCCGATTACATGAGGAAATTTTACCAAGCGTATTACGAAAAAATGTTATGGGTGCGGCAGTGTGCAAAATGAACACGTTTAAGTGAATCTATATAAATTTCCGCCCAAACAAGGGAAAGGGTTCTCATAGGTTTTGCTGGTACGTTCATGGAGTATCAATTGCCCACGGAAGGACACAGAATGAGGTTAAAGTCCATTCCAATTCCAACGATCACAACCAAACAGGCCATGCGTGGTATATTCAGTCTATTTAGAATTTAGAAGATGTTAGTAAACGACTACAATACTTCATTGACGCCAGTAAAATTGTCAAATTTCTCACAGCCAAATGGAAATGACCAAAAGGTTATCCCCATCGCCCATGCTCGTCTAGCAAATTATTGGCGAGTAGAACGTTACGTTCAAACGGTCAAAAAGAAATTAAAAGCAATCATAGAAGACAAGAGAAACTCAAATTTAAAGCTTAACCGATTAAATTTCTGTTTAACCTTCGAATCCACTTCTGTAGTTCTCTATGCAACCGAGACTGGATGACATGAATGAGTAGACGCCCATCAAAGGAGACAGTGACTGGCAAAATGAGAAGAGACAATTTCGAACTGATGACAAGGCACAAATACCCTGCTAAAAGGGGCGAACTTGTAAATGGACATTTGGAAACGTGACAAGTGTTGAGACACTTAATTGCACGGTGGGGGTAGAGAGGAAGGGCACCTGCGTCATGTCATTCAGACCAAGGACCTTCAGGCCCGAGGACTGCGGTGTATTAGGCAGAGTTTCAGTCAGCAAGTAGGCCTACATATCCTGGAGATTCCTCCAGGATATTAAATTAGGGGCTTCCCATTTGACAACATCCGAAAAAAAGAAGCGCAGAGAAAGAAATAAGAAGTTCATAGACTGTACCATTTTTATTCAATTTCATGTAGAATGAAATGATTCATTCGTTGTGTTACTGTCAAGTTGAATGGTTATTAATAGTAGTAGATATCTTACAGAGAGTATTATAATAATTGAAAAGGTGTCAACAAGGTCGTTTATTTGTTAATAGAATGGTGGAAATAAATAAATTTTAATTGAGAGCTACCATAGAAAATAGATAAATAATTAATTATTAATTTACAGGATAGATGTCAATTAAAAAACATACAAAACTGCTGAATAAATATTAATATTTTAATAAAGAAATGCTTGATAAGGAATAAAACTATTATTCTATATAAACGGTATATTAAATGGAATTCAATTTTAAATATATGTCATAGACAAGCGGTAAAAAGTGTTTTTTATTAACCTGTGAGGCTGATCTATTTTATAAACACCTGCAAAGGAAATTAACCAAGATATGGCAGATTAATACAAAACATACTTCCTGAGAGAACAGGTAAGCCAACGAAATCTGAGTATCTATCTAGGAAATCCAGAAAGACAGTAAGATATCAACATCTTTCTTCATAGAATAAGATTAAAGCTTGAAAATTGTTTTATTTTTTTTTTTTTTAAATTAGTTGAAAGGAAATTAAGAACCTTATGGTTCTGGTTTTTAATTGGAAGTCCCACTTACCATAGATATAAAACCGCACGAAACTGATTGTATGAAACCCCCTTTTGCTTATCACTTTTGCTTGAGTTCAAAGGAAGAAGCAAACAGAAAGGATTAAATAAGCCATAAATGTGTACAACCATCTCTAAATGGAACGGTTTCTCTTTCTCTCAAACCTACGAAAATTGGTAATAAGGTCATTTGATCTGGTCAAATATAAAATAATATATTAGATTATGACATTTAATCATATACATTTTTTTTAAACAACATATGTGTATGAAATTATATTTCCTTTTGGTTTACACGTTGGCACACGCGCTAAGTCAAAAGGACATCGAGTTCCCGGATACTTTATATGATTTTAAACTGACGAGAACGTAGTGTCAGCGACACAAAACATGATAACCGAGGTTGTAAATATTTTTTGGTTAAAGTTTGGAATCAGGCTTTTCGTAACATATTGGCTTAATGCTAATGTGAAATTAGAAGGAGGGTTTCCTTAATGGTGAAAACTCAAGTCGGTTCAAACATGGCATATTCATACCCACGAATAATAACAATTTTTCATGTCATACAAATTCAGAATTGAATTGCAAATAACTGACGCTTAGTTGAGAGTGCGTATGTTTAAAATAATGAATAATCGACGCTAAACTCTTCTCGACACATGTTTCATCCAAGGACTCATTGACATTCAAAAGTGCTCTCATCCATTAATTTGTATTAGTAATTTATACGTATATACGCATGTGTTAGCCACTTTTTTCTTAATGTAATAAGGAAAATGCAAAAGCAAAAATAAAAGAAAATAATCATTTAATCAGGCAAGCAGAACTTCTCTGAAGGACATTAGTTATTAAGGCAGTACTCATAATGCGATTCGAAAATGAGATCCATTAATATTATAAAAATATTATATATATATATATATATATATATATATATATATATATATATATATATATATATATAAACTAGCTATAGCACTCGGCTTTCCGGAAAATTGAATAATGATGGTATCTTTTTAGCAAGGCTTCACTATGCTCTATGATATGTAATATTTCTACAACTCCCGTATAAGAATTCATACATATATTACATACGTAATAAATGGTGGCAATATATAGAACGGATAGAATTATTCGTAGTCTTGAAGAATACATGAAAAGGAGATCCTAGTCAATAATTATTTATTTGTGAAATATTAAAAAAAAATCAAATTTTTGCGAATAGCACAATATTAGTAAAAGTGTAAGAATTTAATGACGTGTGTGGATAAACTATTTGAAATTAGGGGAGGTTGAGGGAGGGGATTTAAACCACTGAAACTATAAATATTTCACATATGCATATTTCTTCGAAGAATTTCATTCATTGTATGGGAGAAGATAACATATTTACAAATAAAACTTAAGGTTTTCTGACAATCTACTTAAATTTAATTTTTATTTCATGTAAAGAACATTCTTGGAAAGTAGAATCAAAATTAAAAATCTCATATGATCATCTGTTTGTTACTCATCACAATCAAAAAATTCTCAGAAGATATCTATGGTGTTTCACTTTTGTTAATTAACTATCCCGAGGTAAAATATAGACTATGTAAGGCTTTGAGTTTTTAAAGGGCTTTGCTTTAAGGCCAAAGCATAAATTCGTGAATGTCTTCTTTAATTCTCGTTTTATCGAGAGAATGTAAAGAACCAGTTTGTTACGATTATGAATATGATCCTAAAACGTTTATGAATTTGGAAGTTTTCACTTTCGCGCGCCAAATATACTTAATTTCTGTTTCATGAAAATGCCTTCATTGAATTGAATTTTTTTTTTTTTCATATCATTGTTTTACTTCATACCGAAATCCTATAATTCTGCATTATAATCTACTAAGATGCATAATTCTTGAAAGTAATTCGTTAACACGAATTAATTAGATGTTCGGCCTAATTTTATACTAACGAGGTTAGGGAACCCGAAAATTCAAAAAATTCTGAAACTTTGTGTGCTAATAGAGTAGTTCATTCGTTGCACAAAACTATTATTTTTGCGATATTAAGGAGTAAAATCACCTCTTAAATATATATATATATATATATATATATATATATATATATATATATATATATATATATATATATATATTCCTGTGCGAATATTGTTAAAACGGTAATAGATATAACAACGTTTCAAATTATAGTTTTATGGATTTTAATCTTCTTTAAAACAGTGCAATCAATTATTTCTATTAATTCAAGTAGATTTACTTATTCAATTAATTAATTTTCCTACTACCTTATTTTAAAAAAAAATTCATAAATAGTTGTGGGGAAATTAATAGTAATAGTGGGCTATTATCTCGTTAAATGAATAGTTTCTGCACCTCCGGGCATTATTAATTCTTGTATACTAACTATTATATGTATTTTACTTAAATTGCTAATTGGCAAAAATAATTACTCAATTTTCCTTCTTTCAGTCGGGGGATATTGGGTATTATAAATTTTAGATTATTTCTTTTAAGTTTTGCCTTAATCTAATAATTTTTACAACTTTCTCCAAATTTCCACCGATCCTGCTTAATATATGTCAAAAATGTCCGTGAGGCAGGAGCTACGAAGCTCAGCAGATTTACCATGTGCAGAAATGCTCTTTGATGACGTCAACTACACATTGTAAAATCCATCTCTCCCGTCCCAAAAACGTTCTGCAGCCTGATTTCATGAACTCTCACCTCAAAATAATAATTTAAAAAAAAAATGTAGAATTTAGACTGCTGACCAAAGCCTACTTACCACTTCAACCATCTATTTGGCATTGGTTTTATAAATTATTAACTTCATGACTAATGGCATGTAAAACACATTAAGACTTGATAAAGGTAATTATCAGAAATATTGATTGGCTTTTCATTATTTATTCAGAAACTCCGGCAAACCTGTTGTAGTTTGAATTAACCCAACTGACCGACAACCACTCTAAACCAAGGGGGAAATAAAAGTATAATGCAAGTATATAACAATATTAATAGTAAATTTAATTTACAATTAGATTGGTTCTATATATTTTTTCGATCCGACGTTTAGTAACGGAGATATTTCGAATTTTCGAAAATCCCCCACCCCTCCGACCCCCCCCCCTCCCACTCGTCCGATTTCAGCCATTAACGAACTCGATCTTTATTTTTACATAATACGTTTAAATATCAAGTTTGGTACCGATCAAGCAAACCTGCGGCCGCGTTAACAGCCAAATATATATAAACATATAATTTTGAACGGATCTCATTTTCGTCATCTCCTGGGTAAGATCGATGGACATTTGAAGAAAAGTTTTGAAAATCGCGTCATGCGTACGTCCTCAATAGCAGATTTCCCTTAAGGGAAATCTGCTAAAAAATTACCATCCTGTGAGGAAGTTGTTTGTGAAGAACCCAAGCGTGCCTTCAGGTACGTTGATATTATTGCCTTTACGACAATGTCCAGAAGTGTCCTAATCATAGGCCGAACGAAATGATTCGAAAGTAATAAGCAAGATCATTCATAGGGATTCAGTAGCTATTTATGAAGAATTCGTCGAATTCTACAACGATTAAATTTGTTTGAAAACTGTGAAAATGACAATCTTCAGTACAGGATATATGTTTCGATCAAAAGGTACAATTCCGAATATGAATATTAATTTCTTGAGGAAGTTGCTAATAACAATGTAGATAAGTGTGACTAAATGAAGTATATGAATTACCTAGGATTCATCAGGAATTATATAACACAATATATGCAGTTTTATATCCCTATTATCTCTTATTTACGTTGTATTTTTATTTCATATTTTACTTTAATCTCCTTTTCATTTTTTTTTTAACTAGTTGTGTTACCTGTCCATATGGCCTATTGGATTTTGTCTGAAAGTTCTTGAAACTAGTTTTGTTTTTATATATAGTGTATGGTTTTAACTCAGTTTGATTCTGTGTTAAATTTTTAGTTAACATCAAAATTGTATTCCAGGAAAATTAAGTAAATATTTTTACCAGTTATTTAAGAATTGGGCTGACATGCAAAATGTGAAGTCCTTGCATAACTTTGGTCGTTGTTGCAATCTAGATGCATTTTTTTTCTACAGTAATTAATGATAAAAATTGTCATCAACTGTTTTGAAAAAAAAATGCTCAAACATGAAGTTTGGGTAGCACAAAGAAGGCGTTAAATTTTTGTACATGACAAGTTTCATGAATTTGTATACAAAAATCCCAAACGCCCCACTGTGTGACGTTGAAGGGTTCATTATACCGTTTTCGGGCTCTTGTTTTTTAGGCCAGAGCTGCGAATCACTAGGTTATAGTAAATAAAATAATAATGTTTTTCAGTGGAAATAAAAATACTAGAATAATGCCCCAAGTAGGCCCGTGACATTTATCACACAACACAAATATCCTGTAACGTACAGAAACTGTATAATCATTCAGTTGTTATAACTGTGTAGAAAAAATGGCGATTGACGAATTTATGTTTACAATTACTGTTACCCCTCAATAGCGGGACGAAATAAAATGGTTTTCCGTCCCTATATAAAGACTGGATAAACAACTCTAAATATAGCCTTCATTTTCATTAAATTATACTCTTCACCTTGATTTACGCTTGGAGCATAGAATGGTTATTGGGCGAATAACGGGCTATTGGGCATTACGTCTTGATTCATTGGTTCATATATAGATTGTTTCCTATGAAAATGTAACTTCCAAGTAAACCCCCATTCATAATCATAATATAGCCCATGTTGCAAATATTCATTCTCTTGATGCATGCAAAATAATTTTACTAATCTTTGAGGGATTCTCATTGGACAGGTATAAATTCTATTTGGTGAGCAAAATACACTAAAACATGATTTGTTCTGTTCATTAATTCGATAAAACAAACTACCCTCCCACAGTTAAAATAATTCTTGTAGAGCCTCTTTGTTTTCCTCCGATAATGAACACACATTAATATAAAATTTTATAGAAAACCTTAGAAATATGGGGCAATTTTGAAATTCACCAAACCATTTTTACGAGATTAATTAACAAGCGGATAGACAAAAAGACAAACTTTTCAGTGTCTGTGATATTATTCTTAAAGTGACATGAAAAGAATTAATCCTCACCAAATATAAGTTCAGATAAAGCTTGCAAATTGCAAATTAAAAGAAAACTTATTATTATTTCTTATAATTGATGATGCTGAACAACCAGTAACTTGCCATAGGTGAGCATTCACACTTAATTTAATAAAGTACGTTTTCCTCTTGGTTTTTCATCTTTCCTACTCCAACTCATGTGATATTAACTTAAGGTAACTTTTGCCAACTGGCAACTGAGTCATTACATAAGTGATGAGCAGATTACATGTCAGACACCACTTCCGTAGGCTCCTTACATTCTTACATTAGGTTTATATATTCTCCTAAGAGGAAAATAGAGAACTGAACTTCACTTCAGCAAGTGGGAAATCTGCTTAGTTTCAGGAAACTATGAACCTGCTCAAGGATTCGGAGCGCCAGACTTTTTCATTGCCTAATGTGTCAATACATTGTATTGGATCAGAGTAATCTTACGTAACATCAGTTTATGTTATGTAATCCACAGCGTAACAATCATTTCTTAACTACTGTACAATGAACTTGCTAGGAAATCGATGTCTCTGTATACGTGTTCTGATTATTTATTATGGCAGAATATATTCGTCTTTGGACGTTTACGTGTAGAGATATTATACTACAAGAATTATAGAATCCTGAGACAATGGGATCAGTCATTTGACAGAAATCAACTCCAATAATACATAAACAATTTCACATGTAGCTTTCAGGATGCATAAACGACCACTATTGGTCCTCATTTCATTCCTTAGGTGTTGGAACTAGACATGGTACTCGAAGTGTGTGGACAGTTTTCGGTGTCTCGTTGCATAACATCTTCAGCTAGCTTTCTCTAGACCCATTACGGACCGAACGGCCTAAACTGAAATGAATATTAGGCGTTATACAAAATGACCTATGATGTAATAACTAATAGGCATGTTATTGTGAACATTTGTACTTTCAGCCAATGAGGGTTTAGCAGAAGCTATTTATGTTGTACTCATGACGCGATTTTCCAACATTGTTTCAAATGTCCATCGAATCGAATATATATATATATATATATATATATATATATATATATATATATATATATATATATATATATATATACTAGCTAAGGTACCCGGCTTCGCCCGGGAATTCATTTGAGGCTGAATGAAAATATTTTTGGCAAGGCTTTACTTTCCACAATATTTTTTTTATTTCCCTGTCCCAGTGTTTAGAATTTATACCCGTCGTTACTGTGGATTTGTTAATAATAAAATTATTTGTTATTTAAGACTTCACTGTCCTCAATATTTTTATATTTCCCGTCCTCTGTGTATGTAGTTTTTTTTATAACGTAATGGACCATATAATTCATAATCCTAGAAAGTATTCTCTCTTCCAAACCACGTATGAATAAGTTCCTTTCCCTTCATGCGGTACAATGTCCAACGGTGACAGCTGTTTTAGGTACGTCATAGCCGCTATTAAAATACTCTTTCATAAGTCTCGATTGTAAACTGTGTATTCATATTGGTTTTCAGTAAAGTATATCATAATACATTAACGGAGCAGAGTTAATAAATACCAGAAATATCTGGGTTCACCTCCCTAGCGTTCATTCTTGTAAATTATTTATTTATGATAATTAAAGAAATTCACATTCCTGAGAATAATAATACATTGCTATAAGCTTCAATTAACATGTAAACATAGACCAATATGAGGTCGGAAGGGAAGCGGCAGAACTGATAGGACAAAGGAAGTAGCTCGACACCTACATAGCCTCAGTGCTGCCAACTTGCAATGCATTTTGGATAGCTATCCTCTAATACATTCAAATATATTAAAAAATCATATTACATTATCTTCACAATTCTAAAACTGTTTCAAATATTTTTCACGTTTTAATTAAATAATGAATGAAATACACTTAGAGAAGGGTGGGAGCAGTATATCTTATTTGGTGCAAACTGTTTCTGGCGTTAAAAAATAACATAGTTTTGAATTATTAAGGATAAAAATTGAACATGGATTTGAATTATCTTATCCATGTGAGATACCTGGGTAGTTCATATTGGAATGTATTGTTGAGCATATCAATATTTCTAATTACTTGCTTCATACCTTATTTTACAAAAAAAAAAAAAAAAAAATTATAAAACAAAATTTACACTAATTAAAAAAGTAAACAACTTATGTCATCTGCACGATTGCCGAAAAACAAATAGACGATAAAATATTGAGAATTTTTATTTCAGGCCTCCCTTATAACCCCCATTCCCCTTTGACCTAAAATTTTTAGAATAGCTTATAATCATGGAAGAATTAATGATAATTTACATACCGAGTGTTGTTAAGTTTGGTTCTACCGTTAGTGCCCAATAAAATAGTTGCTCCCGATTTAGTTTTTAGCGTATATCTCGTTTATACTTTGTTATAAAACAAAAGTGTATGTAACAAAAGTTACTCTAAATAACAAAATAAACAACATTTGTTATGTTCATATTTGCCGAAAAACCAATAGGAAACGAAATATCTCTATTTTTAATTTCTGGCTTCCCTTATAACCCCCACTCCTGCCCGTCCCTAGAAATGTTGGTATGGCTTGTTATAATTAAAGTGTTAGTGATAATACATATACCGAGTTTTATTTATTTCGGTTGGATCTTTTGTCCCAAATAAAATTGTTCACTTCCGCTATAGGTTTTAGCGTATATCTCGTTTATAATTCGGTATACGAAAAAAATGTATATAACAAAAGTTACCCTAAATAACAAAATAAACAACTTTTGTTATGTCCATATTTGCCGAAAAACTAATAGGGAACGAAATATCGCTATTATTAATTTCTGGCTTCCCTTATAACCCCCACTCCGGTTCGTCTCAGAGAATTTTAATATAGCATAAAGTCTAAGTTAGGTTAGTAGTAATATACATACTAAGTTTCATTAAATTCAATTCAGCCGTTTATGCGTGAAAAGGTAACAAACAAATAAACCTACACGAAAGAAACAAAATGCAGTTATGGTGTCTATGACATGTGAAACGAAAAGTTATCGTGAAATTTTGAGAAAAAAATCAATGTACAGACAGAGGTTACAATTTTATATATATACTAGCTCAGATACCCGGCTTCGCCCGGGAATTCATTTGAGGCTGAATGGTGATGGTATTTTTTAGCAGGCTTTACATTGCACAATATTTTGACATTTACCCGTCCCAGTGTTTAGGATTGATACCCATCTTTGCCATGGATTGGCTAATAATAGAATTATTTGTTCGAAAAGGCTTCACAGTCTTCAATATTTTTATATTTCCCGTCTCTTATACATGCAAATATGGTGAACTTTTATTTCAGGCCTCCCTTTTAACCCCCCTCCCGTTCGAACCTAAAAATTTTAATATAACTTATAATCATGGAAGAATTAATGCTAATTGACATACCGAGATTTGTTAAGTTCGGTTCAGCCGTTAGTGCCCGCTAAAGTTTTAACGTATAACTCATTTATACTTAGGTATACGACAAAAGTGTATATAACAAAAGTTACTCCAAATAACAAAATAAACAACTTTTGTTATGTTTATATTTGCGGAAAAACCAATAGGAAACGAAATATAGCTATTTTTAATTTCAGGCTTCCCTTATAACCCCCACTCCTGCCCGTCCATAGAAATCTTGGTATGGCTTATTATAATGAAGGCCTCACTGCTAATACTCATACCAAGTTTTATTTAGTTCGGGTGAGTCTTTTTTGGCAAATAATATTGTTGACGCCCGCTATAATTTTTAGCGTATAACGCATTTAAACTTCGGTATACGACAAAAGTGTATATAACAAAAGTTACTTTAAATAACAAAATAAACAACTTTTGTTATGTGCATATTTACCGAAAAACCAATAGAAAACGACATATCGCTATTTTAATTTCAGGCTTCCCTTATAACCCCCACTCCTGTTCGTCTGAGAGAAAATTAATATAGCCTTAAGTCTAAGTTGGGTTAGTAGTAATATACATACCAAGTTTCATAAAATTCGGTTCAGCCGTTTATGCGTGAAATGGTAACAAACAAACAAACAAACATACACGAAAGAAACAAAATGCAGATATGGTGTCTATGACATGTGAAACGAAAAGTTATCGTGAAATTTCGCGAAAAAAATCAATGTACAGACAGAGGTTACAATTTTATATATATACTAGCTCAGATACCCGGCTTCGCTCGGGAATTCAGTTGAGGCTGAATGGTGATGATGTATTCTTGGCAAGGCTTTACTTTTCACGACATTTACCCGTCCCAGTGTTGAGGGGTAACACCCGTCGTTTCTGTGGGTTTGTTAATAATGAAATTTATTTTTTATGTAAGACTTCACTGTCCTGCATATTGTCATATTTCCCGTTTCCTGTGTATTATGCATAGATTTTTCAGGCCTCCCTTATAACCCCCACTCCTGCCCGACCCTAAAAATGCTAGTATAGCTTATTATAATGAAGGCGTTAGTACTAATTCACATACCGAGTTTAGTTTAATTCGGTTGAGTCTTTAGTGCGCTATAGTTTATAGCGTATAACTCATTTATGCTTCCGTATACGGCAAAAGTGCATATAACAAAAGTTACTCTAAATAACAAAATAAACAACTTTTGTTGTGTGCATATTTGCTGAAAAAGCAATAGGAAACGAAATATCGCTATTTTTAATTTCAGGCCTCCCTTATAACCCCCACTCCTGCCCGTCCCTAGAAATGTTAGTATGGCTTATTATAAGGAAATTGTTAGTATTAATTCACATAGCGAGTTTGGTTAAGTTCGGTTGAGTCTTTTGTGCCAAATAAAATTGTAGACTCCCGCTATAGTTTTTAGCGTATAACTCATTTATACTCTCGTATACGGCAAAAGTGCATATAACAAAAGTTACTCTAAATAACAAAAGAAACAACTTTTGTTATGTGCATATTTGCTGAAAAAGCAATAGGAAACGAAATATCGCTATTTTTAATTTCAGGCCTCCCTTATAACCCCCACTCCTGTTCGTCTTAGAGAATATTAATATAGCCTAAAGTCTAAGTTGGGCTAGTAGTAATATACATACCAAGTTTCATAAAATTCGGTTCAGCCGTTTATGCGTGAAATGGTAACAAACAAACAAACAAACAAACAAACAAACAGACACGAAAGAAACAAAATGCAGTTATGGTGTCTATGACATGTGAAACGAAAAGTTATCGTGAAATTTCGCGAAAAAAATCAATGTACAGACAGAGGTTACAATTTTATATATATATATATATATATATATATATATATATATATATATATATATATATATATATCTACAGGTCGCAATTTTAGATGGGATTGGCGGGGGGGGGGGGGGTAGAGGGAGGAATTTCTTAAATTGGAAATATCTGTATTATTCTATAGAACCAATCTTATTACAAATATAATGTACTATACATATTGTCATATACATTGTTTCTCTATCTTGGATATTAATCGAGATATTTGCTTTTTTTTGTTTTCAGCTTTTAGTAAACCCACACTCCTATTAATGCCATATTCACAATAAACTTATATTATTATTTATTAACGTCCACTTTTTGCAACTCAGGCTAATTGGGACGGGTTATCTATTGGTTACCACCCTTTTCTAGCCAGGGTGGGATTTTAGGATGTTATTTAATGAATTTCGTTACTAAATAATTTCCTTGGCCCAGGCGAGAATCGAACTCGCCACTCTAGGTTTACCATGTGAGATAATGGTCAACGCTTTAACTCGCATGGCTAACCTGAGCCCCCTTCACAATAAACTGTTATATCATGAACCACTTTCTTCGAAGCTGAAATACTAAATATTATTTATACCAAAATCATTTCGAAGGTAACATTATAGTATTTTAAGAGATTTACATGTCATAAACTATAATGTTAAGTTCCAATAACCGCAGAGTAAAATTTAATATTTACATTTATTAGGTAATAAAATAGTTCATTCAAAGTTGACTTCATTAAAAATTCCTAATAAATAAATGTAATATTGACCCAAAAGTGGCTGCACAAAAATATTCTGTCTGTGCTGCTGCAATTCCACGTTGTTGACGTCTTTTCACATCCTTTTCTCTTATTCTTTCGTAATAAGAGGGCTGTGTAAACTAGACTTAAAATTTAAGTTGAACATTAGATGATTAGTGCTACTATTACTGAAATTCCATGAGGACGAGTGGGATTAACTGAAGGCTGAAAACAAAAATAGTCGTGTACCGTGGTAAACCGTACACACATATATATATATATATATATATATATATATATATATATATATATATATCTATATAGTGTTATTGACTGGATGAAATGCTAATGTTTACCCGTGGAAATAAGAAGTCCATCACGCAGGGGCTGCGTAAACTAAGCAGGTTTCCTACGTGAAGTTTTACCATAGATAAATCTACAAACTGGTAGTATTGTGATATAAATGAGGATATAGCAAAATTTTCAATTTAAATAAACGGAATTTACTCACAAAAGCAGTTACTTATCAAAAACGAGAGTTATAGATATTACAGGGCGATGTTAACCTAGAAGTTTTGCGCCCCAAACTTTAAGCTACAAACAACAACATACTCGTAACAAACACAGCACCACTGTGAATATTAAATGAATAACTACAAACGATTATGAGAAATCTTTCAGTCAACTTTAATAACCCCCCAACGGAAAGCATCTGAATTGTAAACAAATCGGTCAGCCAACCTCTGAGAACTGAATACATAGAGAGAAATATTCTTTACCGAAAAGAAATGTCCGTCACGCAGGGGCTGCATAAACTTAGCAGATTTCCTTGTTGTGTCAGTAGTATGACCTCAATAGTGATTTCCCTAAAGGGACATCTGCTAAAAGATTGGATACACAGAACGATCCGACCATATTCACCAATTACACAAATGCCTTGTAAATTGAAATATTGGATAACGGAAGCATTAAATAATGCATTTATTGCCTTCAAATTAGCCATATTTATAGTTTTCAGCATGAAACTTTCTGAAACGTGAAATAAAAACATTTCCCCGCCGGATTTAAATAGGAAATCAGACAAACCTTAGAGGTTTATATATATATATATATATATATATATATATATATATATATATATATATATAGCAAGACAT
Organism: Riptortus pedestris; assembly: GCA_019009955.1. Classification (NCBI taxonomy): domain Eukaryota; kingdom Metazoa; phylum Arthropoda; class Insecta; order Hemiptera; family Alydidae; genus Riptortus; species Riptortus pedestris. Next base: position 170,993,851 of record CM032228.1, read on the forward strand.
GGTTACTTTCGTAACTCAAGCAAAACAGTACTTATTTTCTTTGGAAGCAACTATATTTGCTGAAAATTCCAATAGGTTACTTCCTGCCACCCAAAGGTTTAAAGATACATAGATTAACAACTCATTGGACCAAACCTTCTGGCGGCAAATGAAAACATCTGATCAAATAGTCTCATAAATCATTTCTGCCTTTATTTGAACTAAAGTCCTTCAGCGTCAGCCAAAAGCAATATTTGTCAATTAAATACATATTGACAGTTGAGTGATTTATAAATTCTATCTTTTTATTAATTTTTTAAAAGGCATTTTCATTTGGTGTTTCGTTATTTGTATAAAATGTTTAAAAATATTAGGTGGCTTTCTTTTTTTTTTTCTTCTACTTATTTGGTTAGACATTATTGAAATCCATGCAGGTCAAACGAAGAGAAAATAGATTATTAGCAGTTAACATTTTTAATTTCACTTCGCTTTATGGATCTAAGACTAATCGGGATGGATAATCTACAAGCTATTACGATTTTCTAGCAAGCATTGTATTAAGGATTTTATTAAATGAGTTCGTTACTTAATAAATCTTTATTACCCATATGGGAATCGAATACGTCACTCTAGTTTTACCAATAACATTAAGACCATTTTCATTTTGTTCTTATCTCTTATTTTAAAAAAATTAACAATGTAGAAGAAAATCGTTGAATAAGGAATTTCAATTTTTTTTTTTAATTCCCCTAAGGGAAATCTGCTAAAACAGCTATATTTCGGTTCCTATTGGTTTTTCGGCAAATATTCACATAACAAAAGTTGTATATACTTTTGTCGTATGCCGAAGTATAAATGAGTTATACGCTAAAAACTATAGTGGGAGTCTACAATTTTATATGGCACAAAAGACTCAACCGAACTAAACGAAACTCCGTATGTGATTTGGTATTATCACCTCCCTGATTATAAGCTATATTAAAATTTCGAGGTGCGAATAGGAGTGGGAGTTGTAAGGAAGGTCTGAAATTAAAAATAGCAAAATTTCGTTTCCTTAGCAATATTTTCGGCAAATATACACATAACAGAAGCTGTTTATTTCCGTATAACGAAGTATAAATGAGGTATACACGAAAAACTATAGAATGGGTCAACAATGTTATAGGAGACGAAAGACTAAATTGAAATCAACGAAACTCCGTATTTTTGACTATAAGCTATATTAACATTTTTAGGAACGAACAGGAGTGGGGGTTGTTAGGGAGGCATGAAATGAAAAATGGTCATATTTCGTTTCCATTTGTTTTTTTGGCGAACGTGTACATGGCAAACGTTATTTTATTTGATATTTAGAGTAACTTGTATTATATACATCTGTATCATAATTTAGTATTTTAGTTGGTGGCGTAGCAACGCGCGCAGGGTACAGCTAGTACATATATAAAATTCGTTGATTACAGATAATTAAACCCTATACACAAAATGCTCCATGGTAACATCTGTAATTCCAAATTACCTGCGTTATAATGTGTAGGATCAATGTTGTTGAAAATTTAATATTCCACAATATTTTTTTCCCTATACATTTATTCTCTAACTGAAATATTATTATTAATTAACGCCCATTTTTTGCTACTAAAACGAATTGGGAAATTGCAATCATTTGTATTTTAGCTAGGTTTCTTTAGAAGACATAACTTCTGGGGGTTAGAATATCACAAAAGATCAAAACAAATCCTTCAAATCAGTCAATGGAAGTCTAAAGCCAGATGAGTCCGAATTTTAAAAATGCGATATATATATGTATATTGCTATTTACATTTTTTTCGCTCCCTAATCTTAACCAAGTATATACACAGAATGACTTATTTTAACTTAAAATATGACGTATTGTTTTCACCAGACAAGGAGGAGAGAGGAAGGTTTAGAGAATGAGTAAAGTGCATAATTCAAAATATTTCCGTTATTAAGAATCGGATGTTACTTATCAAATGTTATTACAGATTTAATTTCTTACAATTACTATTCTGCACATTTCTCCTCTAACACGAAGATTGACAGAGAAATTTGCATGTTTAGTTTTCAATCTTCTGTAAACTGCCACTCCTACTCAAGTGTTTGGTCTTAGCCCAGAAAAACATCTCATTTGAAGTTTAAATTTCTGTTCATATATGCTAGTTATTAATGAAAACATTGAGAATATATTGTGTCAGATCCGTGGTGTTTGCAGTATTTGGGAAATCTGATTATTATATGTAATCCTTGCGTGATAGACATTTGTGAATGAGTAAACAATTTATTTATCGTACTTAATGGTACCATTCATGCAATTTCATTCAAAATATTCTTTTGAGGTGTTCGTTTTGTGTATGTGTGTGTGTGAGTGTGTGTGTGTGTGTGTTGTTCATCATTTGGTTTAATATTTGGAAACAATAATATTGAATGGCTATCATTTATTTTCTGATATTTTTTTCTACACAGACATATAACCTTTTTTATATAACGCATGTTTTATTCTTGTACTGACTGTACAATAGTCAATGTATATTTTAATAACTTTCCCAATGGGTGCTTGCAAGTAGCTCTGAAGATAGTCTTTGAATGCGCTTAGTGCTGAATTAAAAACGTAGTGAATAATTAGACGATTTCTTCCCTCCAAGTACACAATATTCTTCACTTCCAACAACTACAATCAAAAGAGAAGTAACCTGTACCTAACCTATCTAGATTCGGTTCAGTAGCATAAATAGAGCCTTAATTTGCAATAAAACAATTTCTACCTAACTAACATGGAAAAATGTTTTATAATAAACTCCATGATGTTTTCTTAGTAGAAATATCCAGTTTAGAATAAAGTTACAACAGTAGTAATTTTTTATTTTCAGTATTGAGATATCAATCCACAATGTATAAGATGTTCTTCGTACATTCTGGTAACCAGCATGGTCAATTCCGGCTTCCTATTTGCAACATTTGTGTTTGACCAAGTGTATTTATTCCGGCTATTTGGGACAAATAGAGAATTACACTCCATTGTAGCTTTCGATAAACAGTAGGCCTCCGGTTCGTCATGTGAGTCAAAGCGATTGATTGTCTTAATACTCTTGATAAAACTGGAGTCCTAGGAGAGATTTCCACCTGGTTCATGGGAATTTAAATAAATAAGAACTGACTAAATAAAAGATTTGGTCACACATGGCTAAAAAAGTACCTGCGGTCCCGGTTAGCCGTAGTAGCATTAATGGACACTTATAAATAACAACATAACAACAAATATTAGAAAAATAGTAGAATAAAAAAGTACTTTGGTTGTTATTCCCAAGGGAATAAATATTAAAAAAAAAGAACAATATTTTATAAGAAGATGCCCTGCATTCAATTATTTAAATTAGAGTATTAATGTTAGGTGATAATCAACATTAGTCATTCAGTTTCAGAGTACCAGAATAACTCGCTAAGCTCATATCATGTTCTGCACTCTATTTCTTCCGAAATAGGGAGACTACATTAACGGCCTGGGCATGAGATAGTTTTATTGTCACATTAAAGTAAAAACGCAGAAGAAGCAGTGGTTGTTAACTGAATAATGCAAACAAAAGACCGTTAGAGGATTAACAAAAGGAGCCATTTCCCATGTCCTCGAATACTCGCTAACACATCTCCATCTTCTCTCTACTTTCCTCTTACTGGTCCTTCATAAACAGAAATAGAAATTTAAGGCGAGGCATGATATGTTTAGTAGCTTATAAACTCTAATGGATGAGTAGTAATGAGAGTTTACTCACGTTGAAAACAAACAAAACGCAAATAACTAGCTGACAATTTGAGCACGAAAATAAAATATAAAAGAATAGTTGTACAACATTAAATATCTAACAAGATTAGATCTATATCATTTTTTGATCCAACTCAAAATAAAGAAAATATTACTAACTTTTATTCTCCTATTACCAACCTTTCCTGGCTCGAATTCGTGCAATAGCAAATATGACATTTAGTTTTACATAAAATGGTTAAGTAAATATTGAATATCCAAATTGATCAAATAATTAAGTCCGTCACGCAGTAGCTGCGTAAACTAAGCAGATTTCCCACGTGGTGGTATGAGACACTATCTCCTCACCATACATTTTCTATGTCGTAGTAAAAGTCTGTTGAGTAGAATTGGGTGTTTACTGAAGGCTTAAAACAAGAATGTACGAAAATGTGTCTCTTAATATTTGAGTTTCAAAAAAATGTATATCTCAACAGTTAAAGATTTTTCAATCTTATTCATTATAACATAGCATTTTCCAATATTCCTTCATCTAAATACACGCTCTCCTATGGCCATTAAACTTTGGTTTCTCAAAGAAAATGTTAAATATCGAGTGCGGCGTTGACCAAAAAAACATCATGTACTTCAGAACGTAAAATCATAAATGATGACGCCGCACCGAAAATATTTGCATATATCTCACAGTTACATGAAAACAATATTTGAGCCAAGAATAATGTGTTTGATGATATAACACCTTATTGGCATGAGTAGGAGTGGGGGTTTACTAAAGGCTGAAAACTATAAAAATACATATTTCTTGGTTAATATTCAAGATACTTACAGGAAATCAAATTTCAATAAGATAGTTTTTAAATAATTTATCCTATGTATAATAAACGAGATATTTCGAATTAATAAAGTTTAATAAAGGATTATAAAGAATATATTTTAAATTTACGAAATTCCTCTCTCTAAAAAGCCCTCCCGCTAGTCTGATTTAAGTCATTAAAGAACTTGATCTTTAGTTTCACATGCAGCATTTAAAGAATGAATTTGGTCATAATAAAACAAGTATTCGACCCCTAGAGCAATAAGAGACAATTATATATCTGTAAAATTGTAACTTCTCTCTGTAAATTCATTTTTTTCTCAAAATTTCATGATACTTTTTCGTTTCACATGGAATTGAAACCATAACAACGATTTCTTTAGTGACTGTTTGTTACCATTTAACGCCTTAACTACTGAACCTAATTTTATGAAACTAGGTACGTGTATTAATAATAATAGAGACTTTAGGCTATACTAACATTCACAGAAGCGCAGAGGCGGGGGAGTTAAAAGGGAGTTGTGAAATGAAAAATAGAAATAGCGATTTTCATTTCCTACTGTTTTTTTTTTTTTTTTAAGCAAACTTGCTATGGCATTTAGAGTAACTTTTTATATATAAACGTTTGGCGATGACAAGGAATTGAATTGGAATTGGTTCCCTTTGATTAATTATGATTTTTTTTATGTTTTTTTGATGAGGTTTATTCTGGAAGGTCTTAGAAAAGTTAAGTCCGTCAGGCCGGGACTGATTTCCCAAGTGCTGGTATAACACTTGTGATCTCATATCACTACTCATTCTATATTTATATTTAATAAAACCAATGAGTAGAAGGGGGAAGGGTGTTATTGAAGGCAGAAAACAAGAAAGTGCGGTTAACTCGCTTTATACTTGAGTTACCTAAATATAAATCATTTAATCAAAACCTGATATTTTACAGAGCATGGAATGAAAAATTGTGAATTTTATGCCCCTTTTTAGGGGATACAATAGAATACTTTTAACAATGGTTATTTAGTATATAAAATTGGTACATTTGATGTGCTTGGGCCGCTTTTGGGACTGGAAATCTTTAATAATACCTAGTTTTTTTAGTAAAAAGTTGCTATTCACTATTATTATTTATGATCCACTACCTAATGTACCCGGCTTCGCACGGGAAATCATTTGAGGCTGAATAGATGATAGTATTGTTTTGAGCTTTACTTTGTACAATATTTTTACATTTTCTCGTCTCAATGCTTATGATTTACACCCAAGTCCGGTGTGCACGGGATATGTTAATCTATATATATATAAAATTGTAACCTCTGTCTGTACATTGATTTTTTTCGCGAAATTTCACGATAACTTTTCGTTTCACATGTCATAGACACCATAACTGCATTTTGTTTCTTTGGTGTCTGTTTGTTTGTTTGTTTGTTTATTTGTTTGTTTGTTTATTTGTTTGTTTGTTTGTTTGTTACCTTTTCACGCATAAACGGCTGAACCGAATTTTATGAAACTTGGTATCTATATTACTACTAACCCAACTTAGACTTTAGGCTATATTAATATTCTCTGGGACGAATAGGAGGGGGGATTATAAGGGAAGCCAGAAATTAAAAATAGCTATATTTCGTTTCCTATTGGTTTTTCGGCAAATATGTTCATAACAAAAGTTGTTTATTTTGTTGTTTAGAGTAACTTTTGTTATATACACTTTTTTCGTATACCGAATTATAAACGAGATATACGCTGAAACCTATAGCGGAAGTGAAGAAATTTATTTGGGACAAAAGACATAACCGAAATAAATAAAACTCGGTATGTGTATTAGCACTAACGCTTTCATTATAACAAGCCATACCAACAATTCTAGGGACGGGCAGGAGTGGGGGTTATAAGGGAAGCCAGAAATTAAAAATAGCGATATTCCGTTTCCTATTGTTTTTTTCGGCAAATATGAACATAACAAAAGTTGTTTATTTAGTTATTTAGAGTAACTTTTGTTATATACACTTTTTTCTTATACCGAATTATAAATGAGATATACGCTAAAACCTATAGCGGGGGTCATCTATTTTATTTGGCACAAAAGACTCAACCGAACTAATCCAAACTCGGTATGTGAATTAGTCCTACGCTGAAACCTATAGCGGAAGTGAAGAAATTTATTTGGGACAAAAGACATAACCGAAATAAATAAAACTAGGTATGTGTATTAGCACTAACGCCTTCCTTATAATAAGCCATACTAACATTTCTAGGGACGGGCAGGAGTGGGGGTTATAAGGGAGGCCTGAAATTAATAATAGTGATTTCCTATTGTGGTTTCACCAAATATGCACATAAAAGAAGTTGTTTATTTTGTTATTTAGAGAAATTTCGTCAACACTTCATTTCAATATGAACTACCAGGTACCTCACCTTAAAAAATTAATTCAAATGTATGTCAATATTTTCTCCTTAATAATTCAAATCTATGCATAATACACAGGAAACGGGAAATATGACAATATGCAGGACAGTGAAGTCTTACATAAAAAATTAATTTCATTATTAACAAATCCACAGAAATGACGGGTGTTAACCCTAAACACTGGGACGGCTAAATGTCGTGAAAAGTAAAGCCTTGCCAAAAATATACCATCACCATTCAGCCTCAAGTGAATTCCCGAGCGAAGCCGGGTATCTGAGCTAGTAATAAATATATTTTTTATGTACTTAATTTTACAAAATACACAATATTTTTATACTACTCATTTCCTGTGTATGTATTATTTTTTTTATATAACATAATCATAGATTATCGTATTAACCATATTCTTCATATGGTTAATACGATAATCTATTAAAATAATTAATAAATTAAATAGCTTAAACAACTCACTGAAATATAAAGTAAGCAGCGAGGAGACAGAAAGGAAGTCTCCCACCTCTACTCCCTGAACTCACTCTTGCCAACAAACATCCCACTTTTTTAAAATATCAGTTTTGTTTACATTACTTATGTGTTTGTTGATTTAATTTCCCTATATTAATTAAATAATGTATTAAATACATTTAAGGAGAAACTGGCATTTCTGATTAATTAATGTTTGGGAAAGAGGGGGGGGGGAGACAATTTACTCTGGTCTTCATTCAACCTGATAATGGCTGTTAAGTTTAAAGAAAGTGTATTAATCCATCGAGGTACTAAGTTGAATAAATTCAAACGTGGATACGAATTGATGACTATAACAAAACGTCTATGCAAATTGCTTGCTTTATAAATTACTATAAAGATGTATCTATCTATATATATATAAAATTGTAACCTCTGTCTGTACATTGATTTTTTTCGCAAAATTTCTCGGTAACTTTTCGTTTCACATGTCATAGACACCATAACTGCATTTTGTTTCTTTCGTGTCTGTTTGTTTGTTTGTTTGTTTATTTGTTTGTTTGTTTGTTTGTTACCTTTTCACGCATAAACGGCTGAACCGAATTTTATGAAACTTGGTATGTATATTACTACTAGCCCAACTTAGACTTTAGGCTATATTAATATTCTCTAAGACGAACAGGAGTGGGGGTTATAAGGGAAGCCTGAAATTAAAAATAGCGATATTTCGTTTCCTATTGCTTTTTCAGCAAATATGCACATAAAAAAAGTTGTTTATTTTGTAATTTAGAGTAACTTTTGTTATATGCACTTTTGCCGTATACGGAAGTATAAATGAGTTATACGCTAAAAACTATAGCGGGAGTTCACAATTTTATTTGGCACAAAAAACTCAACCGAACTAAACCAAACTCGCTATGTGAATTAATACTAACGATTTCCTTATAATAAGCCATACTATCATTTCTAGGGACGGGCAGGAGTGGGGGGTTATAAGGGAGGCCTGAAATTAAAAATAGCGATATTTCGTTTCCTATTGCTTTTTCAGCAAATATGCACATAACAAAAGTTGTTTATTTTGTTATTTAGAGTAACTTTTGTTATATCCACTTTTGCCGTATACGGAAGCATAAATGAGTTATACGCTATAAACTAAAGCGGGAGTCCACAATTTTATTTGGCACTAAAGACTCAACCGAATTAAACCAAACTCGGTATGTGAATTAGTACTAACGCCTTCATTATAATAAGCTATACTAACATTTCTAGGGACGGGCAGGAGTGGGGGTTATAAGGAAGGCCTGAAATTAATAATAGTGATATTTCGTTTCCTATTGCATTTTCGGCAAATATGCACATAACAAAAGCTGTTTATTTTGTTATTTGGAGTAACTTTTGTTATATACACTTTTGTCTTATACCTAAGTATAAATGAGTTATACGTTAAAACTTTAGCGGGCACTAACGGCTGAACCGAACTTAACAAAACTTGGTATGTCAATTAGCATTAATTCTTCCATGATTATAAGTTATATTAAAATTTTTAGGTTCGAACGGGAGGGGGGTTATAAGGGAGGCCTGAAATAAAAATTCACCATATTTACATGTATAAGAGACGGGAAATATAAAAATATCGAAGACTGTGAAGAATTATCGAACAAATAATTCTATTATTAGCAAATCACCGGCAACGACGGGTATCAATCCTAAACACTGGGACGGGTAAATGTTAAAATATTGTGCAATGTAAAGCCTGCTAAAAAATACCATCACCATTCAGCCTCAAATGAATTCCCGGGCGAAGCCGGGTATCTGAGCTAGTATATATATAAAATTGTAACCTCTGTCTGTACATTGATTTTTTTCGCGAAATTTCACGATAACTTTTCGTTTCACATGTCATAGACACCATAACTGCATTTTGTTTCTTTGGTGTCTGTTTGTTTGTTTGTTTGTTTATTTGTTTGTTTGTTTGTTTGTTACCTTTTCACGCACAAACGGCTGAACCGAATTTTATGAAACTTGGTATGTATATTACTACTAGCCCAACTTAGACTTTAGGCTATATTAAAATTCTCTGTGACGAACAGGAGTGGGGGTTATAAGGGAAGCCAGAAATTAAAAATAGCGATATTTCGATTCCTATTGGTTTTTCGGCAAATATAAACATAGCAAAAGTTGTTTATTTTGTTATTTAGAGTAACTTTTGTTATATACACTTTTTTCGTATACCGAGTTATAAACGAGATATACGCTAAAACCTATACCGGAAGTGAACAGTTCTATTTGGGACAAAAGACCCAACCGAAATAAATAAAACTCGGTATATGTATTAGCAGTAACGCTTTCATTATAACAAGCCATACCACAATTTCTAGGGACGGGCAGAAGTGGGGGTTATAAGGGAAGCCAGAAAATAAAAATAGCGATATTTCGTTTCCTATTTGTTTTTCGGCAAATATGAACATAACAAAAGTTGTTTATTGTGTTATTTAGAGTAACTTTTGTTATATACACTTTTGTTGTATACCGAAGTTTAAATGCGTTATACGCTAAAAATTATAGCGGGAGTCAACAATATTATTTGCCAAAAAAGACTAAACCGAACTAAATAAAACTCGGTATGTGTATTAGCAGTGAGGCCTTCATTATATTAAGCCATACCAACATTTCTATGGACGGGCAGGAGTGGGCGTTATAAGGGAAGCCTGAAATTAAAAATAGCGATATTTCGTTTCCTATTGGTTTTTCCGCAAATATAAACATAACAAAAGTTGTTTATTTTGTTATTTGGAGTAACTTTTGTTATATACACTTTTGTCTTATACCTAATTATAAATGAGTTATACGTTAAAACTTTAGCGGGCACCTACGGCTGAACCGAGCTTAACAAAACTTGGTATGTCAATTAGCATTAATTCTTCCATGATTATAAGTTATATTAAAATTTTTGGGTTCGAACAGGAGGGGGGTTATAAGGGAGGCCTGAAATAAAAATTCACTATATTTACATGTATAAGAGACGGGAAATATAAAAATATCGAAGACTGTGAAGCCTTATCGAACAAATAATTCTATTATTAGCAAATCCACGGGAAAGACGGGTATCAATCCTAAACACTGGGACGGGTAAATATCAAAATATTGTGCAATGTAAAGCCTGCTAAAAAATACCATCACCATTCAGCCTCAAATGAATTCCCGGGCGAAGCCGGGTATCTGAGCTAGTATAACTATAAAGATGTGAATTACTCTAAGTATCAAATTAAAAGTCACATGCACGTTCTCCAAAAAAACAAAAGGAAACGAAATATGACGATTTTTCATTTCATGCCTCCCAACGATCCCCAATTCTGTTCGTTCCTAAAAATGTTAATAATGCTTATTGTAAAAAATACGGAGTTTCGTTGTTTTCGATTTAGTCTTTCGAGTCCCATAACATTGTTGACCCCTTCTATAGTTTTTCGTGAATACCTCATTTATACTTCGTTATACGGAAAAAGTTCATATATCAAACGTTACTTTAAACATCAAAATAAACAACTTTTGTTATGTGCATAATTTCCGAAAACCAATAGGAAACGAAATATCGCTAGTTTTAATTTCAGACCTCCCTTACAACCTCCACTCCTGTTCGTACCTCGAAATTTTAATATAGCTTATAATGAGGGAGATGTTAATACGAGTACCAAATCACATAGGGAATTTCGTTTAGTTCGGTTGAGTCTTTTGAGCCATATAAAATTGTTGACTCCCACTATTGTTTTTAGCGTATAACTCATTTATACTTCGGTATAAGACAAAAGTTTATATTACAAAAGTTACTCTAAACAACAGAATAAACAACTTTTTTTATGTGTATATTTGCCGAAAACCAATAGGAAACGAAATATCGCTATTTTTAATTTCAGGCCTCCCTTATAACTCCCACTCCTGTTCATTTCAGAGAATATTGATATAGCCAAAAACCTAACGTGAGTTATTAGTAATATAAATACTATGTTTCATAAAATTCGGTTCAGCCGATTACGATTATATGAAGGGCATACAGACAAACATTCATATATATATATATATAGATAATGTTTTGAACTATGAATACAGATTAAATAGTAACCACTTAACGTTTAGTCTGACAGAATTAGCAATTGTACATCGATTGTCCATGTTTCCAGAAAGCTGTAAAATCTGTTGTAATAAGAGTAAGTTCACGGCTAGGAAATGTAAATAGATAGGGTTTATTATAGCCTTGTAAGAAATAACATTCACATTCATTTTTGAGTATAAATATTTCCCGAGCACAGCTACCTCAGTAATCTTACTTAATAATTATAGAAATTATAATGATGATTGCTATATATGATAATGAGTATTATTGTGCGCGCTATTTTGAACATTTCAAAGAGTTTGATCAGGATATCATTTTTCTTTTTCTTCAAAACTATAAAATTCTATAAGTTCACTTTAGTTACTAGAAATTCAGGTGTACACCCTTAACACTGAGATGGGGGAAATGTAAAAATATTGTGCAATCAACATTCGTATACACAAAGTCTAATGAAAACCATATTTACTAATTAAAATTGAAAAAGACCACCATAAACACAAATTTCCCTTAAAACATAATTGCATTTGTCATTGTCAAGCGAGGGTATAAAATTAAATTCAAGAATAACTCAATAGTTTATTTAACATAAATAATACAAATACTCACAAGCAAACTTTACAGAAAAATAATAACGTCCATTTTCTGTAAATGAATTTCTCCATCGACTGTGTCGATTGCATTTCAAATATATTGGGTTTACATTATATTGCAATAATTTAAAGTGGCAAGGGTGTTGAGAACTAGAGTGAAGGTGAGCAAGCATTATTACAAGGGCTCTGGAATAATATGAAATCTAAGGGGTGGACTACTTTATGTACAATAAAATGTCCTTGGTCGAAGTGGATGGGTATGAAGATATCGCCAGTGCTGTCATGGCCCAAAACTCCCAAAGATGGCAGCCCGTTGTTAACGGCCTCAATAAGAACCAGATGGTTCTCCTGGCTTTTTAGACGAATCTCGTGCTTTATTCCTTGGTCATCGAATGCAGTATAAATCCAATCGACGTGGCCGCCTTCGGTGGTTCTAGGCTCCAAATTCAGAGTGCCTTCTCCTTGCCCAACATGTATGACTGATATAAAGTTACCCTGATAATCATGAACGGGAAGTCCCCAGATCACTTGTCCCAGCTCGTTCCTGCCAACGTTGACTAAATCAATCGTTTCAGTTGAACTTGTTTCTAAAAGCGAATGGAGGATGTTCAATTCGTCATAATATGTAGCTTGATTTATAATAGTGTTGAATAATGAGGACCAATCAGTGTTCACTCGAGCATTCAAAGCATTCTTTAGACGATAGTTGGATGACTTGCCTGTAATGGTTGCAGAGCTTAATCCTTGTTTATTTGCATAATTCCATCCAGAGCTCATAATGTTTTTCAAACCTGAGTTAATAGTGGCATTGGATCTTAAAATCGAATTGCTATCATGTTTCCAGTTGTTTTCTGAGATCACACGTGCATTGTGCGTATTCAGTTCTGATTTGTAAAGTCTGTTCTTATCTGAATGTCTAGCTGCATGTATGCCTGGGTCATAAATTGTGTCTAATGCTATGCTCGATTCTGCCTTGTGATCCTCCATATTAAAAACGTTCCGTTCTGTTTTGGAATTAATTATTTTATTGTAAAAGGAATTCACTCTTGAATTAAATAAGGACTTGCTGCCTATGTTATAAACAGAATTGGAACCCAAATTTACGTTTTTACGGCTGATGGGTTTATCGTAGAAAGAATTCAATCGAGTGTTGTAAATAGTGTTCAAATTAGAGTTGGTATAAGAATTGGATTTCCTGTTGTAAAAGGTGTTCAATCCAGAATTTGATACGGAGTTAATTGCATATTTATAAAAAGGATTGTACCTCCTGCTGCATCCCCTATCGATTCCTCGGTCAATAACGTTGTTAAACCTTAAATTGTTAAAGGAATTTATGCTCTTCTTGTGGAAAGTGTTCAAATTAGAATTGAATTTGTGTTTAAGGTTCCTGCTATAAATTGTGTTCAATTGAGAATTCACTCCTAAATTATGGAAGGGATTATATTTGACGCTAAAACCATTATTTACTCCTGAAATAAACTGGGGGTCCAATCTTGAATGGTGACGAGTATTGATTCCATAGTTATAGGCAGTCCTCGAATTTCGCGCAGTATTCTTAAATGTGTTGAGAACATTGTTGAGTTTATAATTGGTAAAGGAATTCACACCTGATTTATAAAAAGGTATATACTTAGTGCTATGTCTCTGATCCCCCCTAGGACCAAATACAGGACGTACTACTGAGTTGTGAAGATAATTGGTTCTAGTATTATAAATAGTATCAAAATTAGAGTTGTATATAGAATTCAGCCGTCTGTTTGTAACGCTGTTTAATCGAGAATTTAAAACACTCACTCCTGAGCTTTGGAATGGGGTATATTTAGATCTCAATACTCGATTCGCACCTTTATCATCCGAAGGATGTAGTAATGCATTTTGAAGAGTGGCAATTCTTTTGTTATATAAAGCATTATCAAGTGAGTTAAATTCAGAGTTATGTATTCGATTGTAAATTGTGTTTAATTTTGAATTGAAGTGAGTATTCAGTCCAGTTTTATAAAAAGGACTATTTCTTAGATTAGACCCCTGGTTAATTCTCCGTCTATAAACAGGTTTGAGTACAGATTGGTCAATGGAATTGATTCTAGTATTATAGAAATTGTTAAAATTGGATTTTATTTTAGTATTGACTCCTGTTTTATGAATAGTGTTCATTCTAGAATTGATAACTCCTTTATTAATTAAAGGGTTAAACCTAGTGCTGAACGCTTCGTTATTCGTAGTTCTGTAATTTGGCATTTGTCTGAAATGTTGAACGGAAGTCAATCTTCTGTTGTGTTCAGAGTTCTCAACTGAATCCACTCCTGTCCTGAAAACAGTTTTTAGTCCAGAGTTGTCCCTTTTGGTGGGAAGAGTATTAAAGGATATGCTCCTGGCTAAGTTAGTATTGAGAGGAGTATAAAATCTAGTGTCAAATCCATTGTTTATTTCTGAGCTGTAGAGTGTGTCCTCTTCAGAATGATGCACCCTGTCTATTTCATTGAGAACGTTGGTTGTCGTTTTGAACCCCTCATTGCCAATAACGTTTTTTATAGGAGTTACTCCAAATATACCCTTCCTTACGTTTGAGACTGGATTTATTGGATATCCCTTTGTTGCCTTCGGATCCTTCCAAATGTTATGTACTTTATTGAAACTTGTGTGGTGATGCTGATTTTTTCGTTGAAGGTTAAGAAGGTTAGCTTGATGAATTTTATTTATTCTATTCTTAATTATAGGAATGAAATGGTCCACTCTCGGTTGCAGAGAAGCAACATTTTTTACAGAAGGTTTAACCTTTACGACAGATTTGTTGGTTTTAATCGGGCTGGTGTTGAGACCGTGTGAAATAATGTGCTGCTTATTAATATCTATGTCATGTTCCTCAAGTTCCTCTTCCTCAATTTCTTCACGGTGTTGTTTGTTAACCACTTCATGGATACCTGTTTCCTCTATCAATGCATCTGGTTCTTGCTTCGATTGTGCGTCCCGTTGCGATTCTGGCTGTATTTGAGGTACAGGTGTCGGCTGTAGTTCTGGAGCCGGCGTAGGTGTTGGTTTCGGTTCGGGCACCGGTTCAGGTTCTGGAGGCAATATTTGAGGAACCTGGACATAGCTGAACCTCGGTCGTGCGGGTTGGCTGGTATAGTGATAAACAGCAGGCTCCACAGACCTTTTCCTTCTGCTATGTTTCGTAATATTCTTGGAACTGATGATTTGGATGCTGGCGTTTGTACCACTTTCTTTCTTTGATGCTTCATTCACTTCCTTTTTTTCTGATTCCCTCGTGTAATTAGCACTGTCTTGATTACGTTTTCCTAGCTCAGCAGAACTAGAGGCTCTCTGGAGATTTTTTGATTCCTTTTCCGATCGAATTTGTTTTACGGATTCTTCTTTATTATATGCGGAAAATTTGCCTACAATGCCTGACGTTTGTGCCGCTGCTACTGCACTCGAAATATTACCCACGATGTCAGTGATTGGTTTTCCATCTTTGCCTTGAGTTATAAATGCATTTTCAGAAGTCCCATTTCCTGGCACTCTGTTGGGGACGTTGTTATGCCCAGTTCCATGGAGTGTTATATGTTTCTGATCAATGTTAGTATTGGCTATATTGACGTTATTCTCAACTTTATTATCATTTTTTATTATGTTGTAGTGATTCTGGATTACCTGTACATTGCTTGGGGGGGCATAGACTATGTGCGGCTGTCCACTTCTGGGATAACTCATCGGTGGATGAGGTGATGACCATCCGAATGGCCCATAATGATGCCAGTTGTAATAATTTGGCGGGGAAGATGGTGCTGAGTATTTTGCCAAAGCCTTTTCATATTTCTTTCTGCTACGTTCAACTGGAAAAAAAATCATTCGGTCATTAATTGTGAAATACGAAATGTTTCTTAATAATAAAATATTAATGTGTTAATGAGATAATATTAGTAAGTTATCCTTCATCATAGACACGTCCTATCAATGAATTGAAATAAATAACCATTTTTGAGGTGCTGGATGTCGAAGAAACCTGGTATCTCTGGTAATAAAAGAAAGACCTCCTTCCTTCACAATTATTTTTTATATGCGACAGAGCGCTTTCAGAGCATACGCTCCATCATCGGTGCCCTGCTGGCATTCATCAACCATTTTATCGGCGACTTGACGTGACTCTCCTTCTTGATATGAGCAAGAACCTTAGCATAGCCGAAAACCTATTCAAGAAACTGAACATGATGAAGAAAGACAATGTCAACAAGACAGGAGAGGGCACCAGGTTGAGGTATATATCAGAAACCTCTCAGATCGCTCCCGAAGCCTCGGTCACTGAGAATTCTTGGTTCCAGTAGCAACCTTGTGAAGAGGTAAGTCAGTCATACACTGCCTCACTTCTCTATTTTTCCTCCTCCCGCCTTTTATATATGTCGTTCCTTGTAGCTCCTCCAGAATGTGGTTCTTGGACTTTATTTGATTTGGTTGTTTTGACAATTTTGTATTTTGACTATTCAATTTTTATAAATATTATCTGTAAATATTCAGTTTTAAATTTTATATATATATACTATCATTCAAATTTAATCTGTAAAACTATTTATTCATATATTATCTGTAAATATTCACTGGGACACTAGCCTGTATGTTTTTCTTACATTTATATGTTCGAAATCAAAAACTGGTCATTCAATGTGCACATAAATATATTTTAATCTATTACTGCGTGTATGGCTTTATTAATGGTTGCCGACTGCCAGAAGGGATAATGAGCGCATGCTATGAAAAGTGCTCTGTTGCATATAATAAAAAAAACAGCAAAGGGAGAAGGCCTTTATTTTGTTACCTGAGAAATGAAAACATAAAATATAAGTAGATGTAAGCCAATTGATAAGCAGACGCACAATAAAAATAAAAACTTTATGCAGGAACTGCGTAAACTAAATGGTTTTCCCACATCCTGAAATGAGATGCGAATGGTATC
Source organism: Riptortus pedestris (assembly GCA_019009955.1). Taxonomy (NCBI): domain Eukaryota; kingdom Metazoa; phylum Arthropoda; class Insecta; order Hemiptera; family Alydidae; genus Riptortus; species Riptortus pedestris. The sequence goes on from CM032228.1 coordinate 171,010,931, forward strand.
ATCTCGAATTCTATTCGGCCTTAATTAGGGAGCTATCTAAAAAAATTCTCACAATTTACTTCTTTGCTTAACTTAAAATGTATTAGTTGTACAAGAAACGTTTTAACCTACCTCACATCGCGCAATTATCCATATTGGAAAAACAGTATTTTTAATCTTGGAATAAGATGCGATATATATAGGAACGATGCCGCGAAATAAATAGGAAAGGGGCTTTTCTTCAAGTCGAAAAAAAAAATATTAACTCCGTCAGTTTTTAACTAAGAGAAAAATGAATCCTAGAATATTGGAATGTTTAGATCTCATAATAACAAACAAATTTTAAACTATACAAGTTTCATTTTGTTTTCATACATTTTATACAACTATGGCTAATTGGGACAAGATATCATTCTTTCCCGGGGTAAATTTGGAAGATGTGACTTTGTCTTTATTTAGCTAGTTCATAACTAAATAAATTCCTATTGGTTGCAGGGGAATCGTGTGAAACCTCAACTCCAAGTTTACCTAGTGTAAGAAGACAATTACTTGGATGTAGACAGACATCTTTTATTGATTATCTTTATTTGCCGCAGTGTGCATTATTTTTCAAACAAATCGTAAGAACGGAGAAGTTGATTTGTTGAATGACTAAGGTAGAAAAGCGTCTAGTGGCTATACCCAAAATGGCATCAAATAATTATTTATCTGTTCACTAGTGCCAATAATTCATTACTTAAGCTTTAATCGTCGTCAAGGGTTTTGAGGAATATGTGAGGAAAAATTATAGGATGAGAGGATTGGAATACCCGAGAAGGAGAGAATGGAATTTCTAATACAGGGATTTCGCTGGGGAGTATTCAAATCTGATGTTTATGTCACTGTGTAAGGCCAAACTGGACGATGTCGCCATTTTAGTCTTACAGATTTTAAGAAGTATTTTGGGTTCCAGGTTTCAATCTCGTAGGAGTTTGTTGGTCTTGTGAAATCAAAAAGTCTTCTCCCACTATCGGTCTTAATACTATTGTGTACATCAGCTGTTCATTAGCCAGTGCCAACTAATACACAATAATAATTTAAGTATATTCTCAAATAGTCGTAGAAGGTGTCTGTCTGTAACGTCCATTCAATTCCTGCCTTTTTGCATATTTCCCTTCAGGCAAGTCAGCTATTGGGGTTGTACTCATGATTCGAGTTTTGAAACATTTCTTCAAATGCACGTCCATCCTAACAAGGAGATAACGAAATTTAGGTCCGTTCAAAATTTGTATAAATACCTATATATTATATACTTGTCTGTTACCTCAAATTTTCGTTTGTTCGTTACCAAAATCGATGTTTCAGCGTTGTAAAATTTGTTCGATAGCTAAAATCGGACCAGGGGGAGGGAGGGGGAGTCTAAGGAAGGAAAATAAAATTCAAAATGTCTTCGTTGCAGTAAGTCAGATCGAAAAGTTGTATAAAACCAATCTTGTTTTAAGCCTTAAGTAAACACCCCCTGCCTCCCATCTTGTATCTTAATGGAACTTCACAAGGGATGAAATGGGAGTAGCTTATTTCCATTAATTATTAAAAACGTTGTAGAAAACTAATTCTGAAATGCACTATGGGAATGGATTTGCACAATATTAGTGGTCAGTCACTTTCTACATGATGTTTCCTAACAACAAAGGTATCTGGGAAAGTACTCGATTTCCCAGAATGTCAAAACCGTTCATCGCCATACTCCAGTAGAATGTGCAGGTCACACCTAGATTATGTACGTAAACATATTTACGACATGTAGGTACTAATTGACCTGGCGGCAGTTAGGAGAGACCAAAATTGTAAAAATACTAAACATTTTGTAATCCTTCCCTCTATTGCGATCCCTGAGTATTGAGACAACATTTCATGTAGAGTGCAGTCCCATTTAATGTACAGTTTATAAATAATAAATTGTAAGTGACGAATAATATTTCATGTTTGTCTGTATTATTTGTGCAATTTCCAATAAACTGCCTGCAACCCCAGGTTCAATTCTAGAGATGTAATGTAACATTTATTGAACACTCCTACTACTACTATATACTTCTTATAAAAAATGTACTTGTATATAACAGCATTAACCATAATCTTCATGAAATAATTCATCAAATTAATTTTAAAAAATCTAGTTAAGTACTTTTAAGTAAGTTAAGTTATACAAGAATAACCATTTTAACTATCTAACTAGACCCTTGCCGTATAATTCTATGACGTTTTATGAAGTTAAAATCAACAGAGTTATTGCGCATTATACATAAATATTTTATCACTTCAAAAGAATTCTGATTTAAATTAATTATTGTCAGAAATATAATTTGACAGTCGGTAATTGACTTCGTCAGGGAATACAGTGTAGTTGAACTGTGTTAAGTGCTACTAGAGATGGTCAACCAACATTCACAACCAGTTACAAGGCTAGTTAGCTGGAGGGCCTAGTGAGATCAAGGTACTATTTCCTGGCAGTAAGTGAAAGAATGGCAAGTGTTAACCAAAATCACCATGAATAAAGGTTTAATTGACCAGTCAAAAATAGCGGAAAATCGAAAAATATGGGTAAGAGAAAGAAAAATGATTACTTTACTAGTTCATAAAATGTGTAAAACATATGAAAGCATTTTCTTGTTGAAATGTGGGTTATGTAATAGAGTAACAAACAAGGTATAGCGGGGTCGAGTGCATATGCAGTGGGAGTCTATAATTGGGGGATTTTCTATGCACGTGATGTTGGCCTCGCTATACCCTCACAAGGACGTTTACAAAATAATAAATTAATCCCAATTAAAAACTGATATGGCGCGATTTTCCATATATTTCTTCAAATTTCCTCCGATCCTGATAAAATTTACGGATATGTTGTCAGTTCAAATAAAAAATATATAGATATGTGTGTGTGTGTGTGTGTGTGTGTCCGCGCGAGCGCGTGTGTATGACTTTGTGTATTGTCTGTTACAATTCAAGTGGTGTAAGTTTTTTTTTCGATCGTTTCCAGACTGGCTACTTACGCATTTCTTTTGAAACCAAAGACCTTTAACGACTGAAATGGGACCAAGAGGAGGGGGTTTGGGGATAAATAAAAAAATCGAAGTATCTCCATTATTATTTGGATAAATGTTTATAACCAATCATTTTGGATAGTAATGTTCTACAATTGTTGTTTGATACGTGCTTTCGACTTATTTGTATTCATTTAGTTTTCAGCTTTAGTTATCCCCCACTTCTACAGATGAATAGGATTTTCACATTTATCAACTGTATTAATAAATTCCTTGGGTCCATGTCGAATTGCCAGTACCTTTTTACATACTCTTCTTAGGACAGAAGAAATAGAGAATAGGATGTGGTACGACGTCATCAACGTGTAAATGTAGCAAGTTGGAAATCTGCTTGTCTTATGGTGCAGCAAATGTGAGACAGACTATTTTTCCTATTTAAGAAGAAGTCTCATAAGGTTTGCAATTAAAAAAAGAAAAAAAAATTCCTAAAAGTTTTTTTTAAAAAATTAAAGAACGAAATAACGCGAAAGTATTCTTGAATGAAACCAAAATAATTTTCTTCAAAAAACGTTCTTAGAATTAATTTATTTTAAACTGATTATGTAGTAGTTATTTGTAAAAGGAATAGATTTTTCCACCTGCATAGTTTCATGTAAAAAAACAGACACCAGTTTTTTTCTTTGTACCAAAACACTTACAGCTAGTATTTACAAATGTTCGATAACGTTGAAGCACTTCAAAAGAAATCCCTTTTTGCACTGTGTATTTCTGCTACTGAACTTGAATTTATCACCAATCTGATTTTATTTTTCATGTCTTCAATATTCTGAGGCATGTTCTGTTAGAGTTGTCTTTGACCCTCCCACATAGAAAATAATCAATTACTGTCAGATTGGGTGACCTGGGTGGCCCCTTAATGTGCAAGCTGCGACATATACTGCGTTGGGGATAGATTTCTCTTATTGTTGATCGAGCATTGATTGAGAAGTGGGAACGACATCCGTCAAGCTGCAGCCACATTTCATTTCTTTACATCAGGGGCATATCTTCTACTTAATTTAGAAATTCTTTATTTAGGATTTGAAGACAGTACCATTTAATGTTTTATCAAAAAAATGTTGGCCAATGATTCTTCCCTGGAAGATACCACGTCTATTATTTTTACATGAAACTATACGTGAGGAAAATTGTATTCCTTTTACAAATAATTAGTACGTAATTAATAAAAAATAAATTAATTGTAAGAATTTTTGTTATGTTGATGTTTTTTGATTTTTTTTTTAAATTTCAAACCATTCGTTTCCCCGTACGCTTGTTTCAAAAATAATTTTGTTGACTACAACTTTTATGTCGCAGCATTTTTCAATAAAAATGTGCCGTTTCTGAAATAAAGATTTGCATTTTACGGGTAAAAGATGGGTCAAATCGAAAAATTCCCCGATATAAAGTAGTTTTAGAATGTGATTTTCTACAAGAATCCGCCATAAAAAGTAGGCTGAAAATTCCAAAGTTATGGTCGCTGGAGAAGTACTGGAGAAGGTTACAAGGTTGAATATAGGATTTTTCGGGGCTCTCAATTATGGCGCACCGAGTCTCTGCTTTGTATTAAAATAACTGAAGATTTTAAGGGGGGTGGCACGGGAAGTTGGGACACTCTGTATAACATTATTGATTCAGCTCATAATAACAGAGACGTCTTGTATCCTTTTATTTTTACCTCTAAACCCCTCTTCTCCTAGTCTGATTTCAACCTTTAACAAACTTGATCTTTAATTTTCTATAAAATTTTTAAATATCGACAATATTAAGACCGCTTTAGCAGTGCCAAAAAATGTGTGTATTCCATTATATGTCCATCACCAAAACCTGATTTCCCTTAAGATAAATCTGATGAATCGGGTAGACTGATGTGCTTCGGACAAGTTAAAAGGATGAAGCTCACTCATTACCCAAGAGATGCTATATGACCCAGAAAAAGAGGTAAGCCAAGGCCATGGTGGTTTAAAGTGTGACTTGCGGAAATTGGGCGACTGAGCTTGGAGTACCCAGAAGAGAATTTTCAGAAATGGGGATAGAAGAAGATCAGGTCCTTCAAGGATTGTACCACCATGTAAGTAAGAATGTACGTATGTACATATGAACATGTTAACGCTCTTGCCGCAGTATTTGTTTGAGCGTTACAGACAATCAAGATATTTAAATAGCTCGTTAAAACTGATATTGGACAAGGATGAGTGAACGTTTAGAAAAGGGGATAAACCATAAAATAAAATCAAGAAATATTAGTTATTCTGGAGTCGTTTCAAAAACGATCTATCTACTGATAAACAAAAAAAAAAAAGGGGATATCTTGGTATCCAACACTTGCTTTAAAACAATTCAGACATGCTGATTACAAATACGCAAACCGTTTGTCTCTATCACCCACTGTTTTTGAGATATCGGACATTAACCATTTATATATGTTTAATATTAATGTTGTTAAGGCAAAACACTCGCAGACAAGTTACAGTAGAACACATATTGCTGAATAGAGTACTAATTACCATAAACTATATAGCATCATCTAGTTGAAGGTATAATACACATATAAAATACATAGGCATAACATATAGTTCCTTAATTTAAATTTAGTTTGGTTTGAATTTCTTGGCTGTAGACTTGCGTCTGTGCTGTGCATGAAGCATTCAGCAGTAGTCAGCCAACATTGCTCTACTCCGTCGACCCTGATAGCGTAACTCTATCACCGAAATGTTCGTGTGTGTGGGTCGAGGAGATAATTCTTGAGGGAGATGATGCAACCCATCAAGCTGTACGCACTATTGCACTTCTGCACAATATTTACATCGTTAGGAGGTTATAATTTCCCAGGAAGTTGGCTACAACAGACTTGAATGCCAACCATGCATATTTTTCAGTATAACTGAGTATGTCTTCGAAGTGAATGTCTACAATGATCTTCCTTATTTGTGGACATATGAACACTTCCACATAACCTTCTTTCACTTCCGCATAACTCTTGAAACTTGTTGGATAGGTACCAAAAAGCATCTGAGTTGTTGTCTAGAGCCTTCACATGAGTCCAGCATTTTGGAGCCGCACTTTTCAAAATAATCAAAATCAAAATATTGATTTTGAGTCTTGGAAAGTTTTTGTTATTATAGCCTAATGTTTGTTACATGTTGGATGAAAGGCCATGACAAACAGAGTAAAATTACACCTTCCTAGCTAATTAGAACAGCTAATTGGGGGAAATTCGGGGTTGCATTAAAAAAAAAAAAACATGACGTGATAGAGCAAAACAGTTTTCAGATTTCTAATCAGCATGAAAAACTGCTTTAGAAGAAGTAAACATAATGTCAGATATCTATGGCTTGTTTATCAGTGCAAACAATATTGTTAAGCACGTAATATTCTTTATTTGCTGTTCTATACATTTTCTCTAACTGGAAAATTTGTTTAGTGATTTGAAGTTTTCAGTTTGAATACTTAAGCGAACCCCTTCTGCCACTTTCTCAAGTGATTGTAAGAATAGACCAATATTTCATGGAATGTTTTATTCTAAGTATAAATATCACGTACTGTTTTCGTCGAACTATTTTGTGTAAGACACATAGATAAAGAAGCAAAGAGATTTCATCAATAAACTTCTATCCTCTAGTGGCCTCAATTTATGTAGGAGGGATATTATGGTCCCTATTTAACCAACTCAGATAAAACTGAAGGTAAAGCTTTTTCCCAAATCGGAGCAGTGTGAGGTTAAAGAGGGCACAATACAAGTCCGTCACGCAAGGGCTGCGTAAACTAAGAAGATTTTCCACACAGCAGTAATGTCACCATATATTATGTATAAGTCAACGATGAGTTGAAGGGGTTCATTAATAACTCACTTAATATTTGTGTTAAGAGAAAATAACTAGAACTACATTTCATACATTTTTCTACACGATTCATATTAACGGAAATAATTTAAATTTTCGAATCGAACCAAAACCCACCCCTCACTAGTCCACGTCCAAATTTAGCCAGTATTTAATATGAACAGTAGTTGTATGAAATGGTTAAATATCGAACACAGTATATATGAATTAAACGTTTCTGAGTCAAGACCTTAAAATCTTAAGAGGCTTTTTCATAAGACACATCCATGCTCTCACATAATAAAGGTCGGTTAAAAACAATAGTTGGTATTTAAGCTAAAAATAAGTTTCATGATATATTACACTATTGTTAACGTCTAAAGAACTAAATGTGTTGGTTTCCTGATGGCTGAGAATTAAAAAATGCAATTATCTCGGTTAATACCCAAGATAGAAAAAAACAAGTATTAGAATATTTATGGAAACGTACATTTACCATTTACGTAAGTACAATTTATCGATCCGACAGATAACAACTGAGATATTTCGAATTTTCCGAAAGCCCACCCTTAACCCTCCGCCCTCCTACTGGTCTGATTAACGAACTAGACCTTTAGTTTTACATAAAACGTTTAAAAATAGAGTTTGGCAGCAGTCAAACCGAAATTTCAACCGCTAGAGTGTTAACACACACACACACACACGAGAGAGAGAGAGAGAGAGAGAGAGAGAGAGAGAGAGAGAGAGAGAGAGAGAGAGAGAGAGAGAGAGAGAAGAATAGAGTTAAAACGGAACTCATTTTCATTATCTCCTGGGTAGGATGGGATGAAATATGAAGAAATTTGTCAAAAATCGCTGAATATATTATTGAAAAACATTATATAACCTACCTTGTGTGTTTAGAAATGTCCTACAATTGTTGTTCTACATACTTTCTATAATTTGAATACTCACGGAGTTCTTTGAAATTTTTCATTTTCAACATTCATTCACCTCCATCCCTCCCCACCCACCCCGTTTCATGTGTTTTATACATTATGCTATCTTGTCAGTAATCATCTCATGTTCAGCTTAAATTTAAAGATTGTTTACATTGGGCTCTAATACTGGTAGAAATAGAGAAAAGCGTATGAACAAGTTACTATGGCACCGGAAAATCTACTTAGTTATCGCAGTCCCTCCGATATTGATATTTTAGCAGATTTCTCTTCAGGGAAATCAGCTATTGAGGTCGTATTCATGTTTTTATTAGCAGATTTCCTTAAAGGAAATCAGCTATTGAGGTGGTATTAGTTGTTCTTTTTCTAATTTAAGTCTTCCGTTGTTTAAAACATTGTTCTTAGTTACTCATAAATGCTGAACAATTGATGAATAGCTGATATTATAAGGCAATGACCAAATAATGTTTATATTCGTGAATTAATTTTACAATTACTACTTAAAAATATAAATTAATCTAATTTCTTTTCATAAATTTTCTTTTTTTTCTTTATTCTTTTGAACCCTGTGCTGCAGGTATTAATGAAAGTGCCTATGACCCCAGCTGAACGCGGTCCTTAGATCTCTATTACGTCATATTCCATTCTGATTATCAAGCACGCTGAAATGCGCAATAGTTGTTAGCCTTAGAGGATTATTAACACGTGCCTTCAAGAATAATAATAGCCTTCCCGTTTATCTTTTTCATTTATCACTATCACACGTCCATTGCACAATGGGTTTTGCCAGAACTCATCCTATTGTTTCCGTGGCATAATGATCAAACTGCTTTTTAGATTTAACAAAAGAAAGAGTAGGCCTGTGCCCTAGTTTATTCAATTAATTTTAGTATGAAAAATAATTAAATAAATTCGCAGAAATTTGTACGTATAGTGGATATTGATAATATATAGAAATGGCTGGTAACTATATCCTATTAGGTAGATAACACAATTCAATTATCTAATATTGAAATTTCTGTATTAACTGAAACTTTGATACACTTCAGTTTAGAAGAAGGTCTACTATGTGGTATACCTTTTGCTTTTGGGGAGAAATATACAAAACAACCAAGACCCAAGTTCACACAATTGAGTTTTGAGATAAATTAGGTCAAATGTAAAACAAAATATGAGGTAAATATATATACTTTTATTTATTGGCATTCTATACCTTAAATATTATTTACCGCCCCCAGGAGATCTTGATCAGAGTATTCAAGTGCTGATTGATCAAAAAGACAAACATTATACACGAGGGACGAGTGATGAGATCATCAGTGCCCTGAAGACATGATCTAGTATAGACGACGTCTTTCGTCGCGCGGATTTATTCACGAGACTCCTGTTACCTTACTACCACGCTCTAAGTTCTTCCCTTAGTGGGGATCGAACCTGTGCTTTTTTATAAACTCAGCTTTCTGAGGTCTGTGGAAAATGTACCACGCGTTAACACCCCATTTATAAACATAAATGTGTCTAGGCACTATGTATTCATTACAATCGTATACTGAAAATTTCTCAAATTTTCAAATATTTGTTGGTTTAAATTAAAAATAATGAAAACTGAACTGGTCAGTTGTTTTTATCCTTCCATGTGTTCAGCACATGGCTGTTCTGAATTTTTGATTGTGCTATATACAAAATTGACTAATATTTCTTAAAAGACTATTTCCTAACGCCATAATCGAAGTTGCCTGAAATAAATGCTAACTAGACTACTACGTATATACTTATTAAAGAGATTCACAAACAGAATTTCATTAATATAAAATTCGTACTATTTAGAAATTTTCCTTATTTTTAACCTTCGAGTAAGGAGTAAACAGAATGAACTTCGCAACTTAAATTTAGTAATATAATGTTAAAATTATAAGTTAATTTGTTCTATCAATTTATTAAGGATAAAGTAAACCAAAAGACTTTGGTTGTAATATGTAAATAATTTTGAAACACAATGATTTTATGTTCATGGTAATTAAAGAAAAACAATTCTTATTACTGTCAAAACTCACGCTTTTTAGCTGCTTTTTGGGCAGCTTTGAGTGCCCTCAAGTCAGCTTTGTACTTCGCAGCCTGTTCTTTGCTTTTCTTAGCAGCTGCTTTGGCGGCATTCTTGTCAATCTTCTTGGTATCTGCTTTCTTCGCATTCAATGGATCCGAGGATACGATCGGTGTTAAAAGGACGAGAAAGGCCACCAGCACAATCAGCCTCATGGTCTGATGACTTATGAGAACTGTTCAAACAAAACCCATCTTTAATATACACATTCCGATTTGTGTACGAAATCTGAACACCTGAAACAATATAGCGACCGCTTGGGAAGTGCAACTATCCACTTGCTCGCCGACTGTCCGAGGGTCACTGTCATGTCCTTCAATTTCAAATTCAACTCATACTTGAAGTTCTTATGAGCAGCCCTTCAAAGCTGAATCATATACTCACCGCTCTTTTACAAATATTACATAATACATACTCATCCTGTAAATCAAGTTATCAATGTCCTAAATCATTCTTGAATTAGATCATTTGCATACCTTGACCATATAAAAGCATCAAATGTTGAAAACCTTCCCTTTTTAGGATCACAAACAATAGGCATTCCCGTCCCAAACCAGGCATTCCTCCTCAATATGAGAGAACTAGTAGATCTGAAAGGACAAATGATCCTGAACATTCCAATAACCAAATAATGCCTTGTTATTAGGAAGAGAGCTTATTCAATAGACTACATGGTACTTAATTTCATAACTGTTTACCAAAAAAACTGTTCCTTTTTATTGTAACTTCTAAAAAAAGATCAGCACCTCCACTAGAAATTCAATAGAGATACCGATCCCCCCCCCAACTGTGGATGTACACATTAACCCACACCAGTCATGAAATTCAAGTTGTAACTCGTAATAAAAAAACAAAACAAAAGTAATCTTAGAATTTTAACTTTTACGTCTAGTGTTTTCAAGATATGCAAAGATTCAAGGCGGATACCTACCTAGGTGGTAATATTGGGGGAAACATACTTTCTAGCTGGTCGATTGTATTAATAAGCACATCCTACTTTAATTTAGTTATTCCGTTGAGAAGTTTCATTCACTTAAGTGACCAATATTTTTAATCGTACTTGGAATGACTCCCTGAGTTAGTTTTCGGAATTAAAATAATATTGCTTTATTTTATAGACAAGATTCTATTCACCGTGTCTCTCTTCTACTTATGTATTTCAGGTGCAAATCCCAATTGAAGCTTCACTGTCAACCCAAGACCCTCTCTCTAAATGGGATGATCACCAAGCCTGCTGGCAGATGCAGTACAGAGGTTCCCTAGGGGAAACGCTTCTCCATGTCCTCATTATCTGCGACACCAAGGTTCACACGCGGCTAGCGAGGACTTTACTCAAGTGCTTCCCAAACCTAGCGATTGACGTAGTTGAAGGAGAAGAGTACCTAGGTAAGGCTTTCACCCAGGTAAGGAAATCATGTTTCTTAAGAGAATGTAGTTTACACAACTCACAGGCAAGTTTACTTTAAGTGTTTTACAGGTAAAAATCAATGTAAAAAGGTGTCGTTCTTTCACAAATATTTATTGAGAGCAACAGAGCGGTTTCAGAACACTCGCTCCATCATCAGTGCCCTGCCGGCCAACGAAAACCATTAACACACGTCATGCACATAATGATATTATTAAAAAATATGTACAAATAAAGGAAAAGTAAATGATTCAAAACATATAACATTAAAAACAATAAAAGTTAGGGCCCCAATGAATATTTACAGATAATATATAAATATAAATATTTAATAAATTATTAATTTATATATATAGATAAATATTTGATAAATGGTCAAAAATAAATAGTCATATAAAAATCTAATACGACAAATGAAGCCAAAACACACCTGAGGAGCTACAGAGAGAAGATATATATATATATATATATATATATATATATATATAAATGTGTAATGGGGAATAATAGAGAAGCGAACAACTTACTTACCTCTTCGCAGAAAAATTGAACTGAGGTTTCATTGTGGCTAAGGCCCCGTGATTGGAGAGCGATAAGAGTGGCTTCTGAGACATGTCTCAGCCTAGTGCTCTGTCCTTCCTCATTTATACTTAGGTCTCCTTTCTATATCCTGAACAATTAGATGTACAGGTTCTCATCAGGTAAAGGGGTACATATTTCCAAAAGCAAACACTCATTGAAAGCGATCACCATGCAGAGTTCTCTCAGCGTATTACCAATTTTCTGAAATGCTGAGCCAAGACATGTAATACAAACTTTCGGCTCTCCCGGCCGTCGCCAACCTCCTCATCGTTCGTCAACTTTCTTTGGAGCCGAGACTTTCTTTATCGGGAGATAAGTCTCCCTACCACTCCATCCTTGTAGTCGTTGTTGGAATGTATGTTGTACTTGAAGTGGCGTAGCTCGGTGTCATAGCTCTTTACATGCACATTCAGAAATCTGTCTGTTAGGAAAATAAGACCCTACATCTTGAACTAAGGGTGTTGGAATGAATCCACAGGTATTATCATGATTTTCTAAAAATACTGTAAGAGTAGCCAATAGGTTGCTTCTCTATCTCTAGGTAGCAAAGCTATTTTGTTTTTCTATTTCAAGGGTGAATTTAATTGTCCTATTGAACAATTCAAGAACGAGTGTAATCTATTAAATTCGTCTAATATCCCACTATAAATGATTAATATATCATCAATATGGCGTACCCAAAAATAACGTGCTTGAAGTAGGGGTTGCATGGAGACAATAACAACTTTACTTACAGATAATTCATGAACATAGCCTCCAGGGGGCTGCTCTCATATCCCATTTAGGCCGCGGTCTATTTTATTAAAGCTGCTTCCAAATATAAAATAATCTTGGCGAAAGCAAACCATCACTTCACCAATTCTGTTTCGATCTGTTCACAAGTTCATCCTCGAACACCTTGAATGGGTGGAATATTTCACAAATATTAACCCTGTCAAACGCCATTAAGATTCTAGATTCTTTGAAAGAAACATCACTATTAAGACAAATTTACTGCTATAAACTATAAAGTGGAAGGGGTTAAGAGTTAGAGAGATTTGTACTCAATTTTTCCAAAGGAGCAGAGTTAAAAGAAACTTTGGTGATTTATTGGTGGTCTTTTTATGTACTTTTGGTAAACAATCCAGGAACGGGGGGAGTGGGTTCATGTGATCGAGGTATGACCATTCTTCCTTTTTAAATGCATTAGGGGCTTGCAATATAGCTTATTTTATTTTACAAATGAATGGATGCTAATTGGGTACAGCATTCCTCGATCAGCAGGGAGTACACTTTGTTTTCATACTCATTCTTGCTCATAATGAATAACCTTGCCGCTAAACCAATCAACTTGTTCTCTTTTTACCTTTAGGACCTTTTCGAAAGATTTTTATTATGAATACGCTTTATATCATTTTTATTTGTTAGGTCTGGCCGTTGTAATGAAAATCCTATACCAATTTCTTTTGTCGTGGCATTATCAAACTCAATACCGTCTACAGATACCATGAAATCAATAATACACATTTTTAGTGCCTCCTTTTGATTGAATTTAAGCCCTTTATTTAAAATTAACAGCTTCTCATGTGAAAAAATAAAATCAATTTTATTGATTCGGCCCTCGGAAAGAAAGTAAAACTGTCATAATCAATTTTATCACATTCCAAGTTGGTATTCTGACAGGTGTAAGTGACTTCTATTACAGGTAGAGGATAAAAATGGCAACACTTCCACAGGAACAATTTATTAAAGCGACCGAGCGCTTTCGAAGCAGTGCATCATCATCAGTGCCCTGGTGACAAACTAAAAAAATAATAATTAACCTATTTCTATTACAATATTTAAAAAAAAAAGAGTCAAATAGATAACATAGTCATAAAAAAATAAAAACTTTCCACGGAAGGATGAGAAAGGTCAATCCACTTCCACTTTAGAGCAATTCTTTTATTGAAAGTCCGTCACGCAGGGGCTGCGAAAACTATGCAGATTTCCCACGTGAAGGTTTACAATAGATAAATATACATATAGGTGAATAAATACAAACGGTAATGGGAAATCTTTCAGTCAATTTACAAAACAACTTAATGATTTCTACAACGGAAAGCGGCTGAAATAGACAGGACAGGACAGCCAACCTCGTAGCGCTGAATAGATATATAGGCCGGAAAGGAAACAATTAACGAAATATATCTGAATATAACTTTACTGTACAAAGGAGAAGAATAAAAAATGTCCGACACGCAGGGGCTGCATAAACTAAGCAGAGTTCCCACGTGAAGTTATACAATAGAGAAATCTCCATAGGAAAGCCAAAGGGTTACGGCAAAGGGCCGACTAGCTTTTGGCGGGAAAGTCCTTCTCGTCCGTTAGCCCCCCAGATTTAATAAAAATGCAAATTCTCGGTTAATATTCAAGATAGAGAATAAATTTATATAACAATATTTATAGTAAATATATAGTAAATGTAATTTTCAATAAGATTGATTCTGTACAATTTTTCGATCCGACGTATGGTAACAGAGAAATTTCGAAAATCCTCCCCTCTAACCCCCCCCCCTCCCATTGGTCCGATTTGAGTCGTTAACGAACTTGATCTTTCTTTTCACATAAAACGACTAAATATAGAGTTTAATAACGATCAAACAAAAATTACGACCGCTAGAGCGGTAACAGACAAATATATATATATATATATATATATATATATATATATATATATATACTAGCTCAGATATATATATATATATATACTATCTCAGATATATATATATATATATATATATATATATATATATATATATATATATATATATATATATATATATACTAGCTCAGATTCCCAGCTTCCCCCTGGAATTGATTTGAGGCTGAATGGTATTATTTTGGCAAGGCTTTACTTTGCACAATATTTTGACATTTATCCGTTCCAGTGTTTAAGGTTAATACCCGTTGTTGGCATTTGTTAATAATAAAATAATTTTTTTATGTAAGTCTTCACTGTCCTCCAAATTGTCATATTTCCCGTGCATTCTCCTGTGCATTATGCATAGATTTCAGCTATAAAGGACAAAATATCAACATTGATTTGAATTAATTTTTCCAGCTGAGGTACCTGTTAGTTCAAATAGGAATAAATTGTTGAGCATATCAATATTTCTACGAAAATTACTTGCTCCACACATTTTTAAAAAAAGTTGATTAAATAGTTGACTCCCGCTTTAGTTTATAGTGTATATCTCGTTTATACATTGTTAAAAGACAAAAATGAATATGACAAAAGTTACTCTAAATAACAAAATAAACAACTTTTCTTATGTTCATATTTGCCGAAAAACGAATAGAAAACGAAATATCGCTATTTTAAATTCAGGCCTCCCTTACAACCCCCACTCCTGCCCGTCCCTAGAAAGGTTGGTATGGCTTATTATAATGAAAGCGTTAGTGCTAATACACGTACCGAGTTTTATTTATTTCGGTTTGGTCTTTTGTCCCAAATAAAATTGTTCACTTCCGCTATAGGTTTTAGCGTATATCTCGTTTATAATTCAGTATACAATAAAAGTGTATATAACAAATGTTACTCTAAATAACAAAATAAACAACTTTTGTTATATTCATATTTGCCGAAAAACCAATAGGAAACGAAATATCGCTATTTTTAATTTCAGGCCTTGTGTTGTGTCTATGACATGTGAAACGAAAAGTTATCATGAAATTTCGCGAAAAAAAATCAATGTACAGACAGAGGTTACAATTTTATATATATACTAGCTCAGATACACGGCTTCGCCCGGGAATTCATTTGAGGCTGAATGGTGATGGTATTTTTTAGCAGGCTTTACATTGCACAATATTTTGACATTTACCCGTCCCAGTGTTTAGGATTGATACCCGTCGTTGCCGGTGATTGATTTGATAATAGAATTATTTGTTCGATAATTCTTCAGTCTTCGATATTTTTATATTTCCCATTTCTTATACATGTAAATATGGTGAATTTTTATTTCAGGCCTCCCTTATAACTCCCCTCCCGTTCGAACCTAAAAATTTTAATATAACTTATAATCATGGAAGAATTAATGCTAATTGACATACCGAGTTTTGTTAAGTTCGGTTCAGCCGTTAGTGCCCGCTAAAGTTTTAACGTATAACTCATTTATACTTAGGTATACGACAAAAGTGTATATAACAAAAGTTACTCCAAATAACAAAATAAACAACTTCTGTTATGTTTTTATTTGCGGAAAAACCAATAGGAAACGAAATATCGCTATTTTTAATTTCAGGCTTCCCTTATAACCCCCACTGCTGCCCGTATATAGAAATGTTGGTATGGTTTATTATAATGAAGGCCTCACTGCTAATACACATACCGAGTTTGGTTTAGTTCGGTTGAGTCTTTTGTGCCAAATAAAATTGTGGACTCCCGCTATAGTTTTTAGCGAATAACGCATTTATACTTCCGTATACGGCAAAATTGTATATAACAAAAGTTACTCTAAATTACAAAATAAACAAGTTTTGTTATGTGCATATTTGCTGAAAAATCAATAGAAAACGAAATATCGATATTTTTAATTTCAGGCTTCCCTTATAACCCCCACTCCTGTTCGTCTCAGAGAAAATTAATATAGCCTAAAGTCTAAGTTGGGTTAGTAGTAATATACATACCAAGTTTAATAAAATTCGATTCAGCCGTTTATGCGTGAAAAGGTAACAAACAAACAAACAAACAAACAAACAAACAAACAAACACGAAAGAAACAAAATGCAGACATGGTGTCCATGACATGTGAAACGAAAAGTTATCGTGAAATTTCGCGAAAAAAATCAATGTACAGACAGAGGTTACAATTTTATATATATATATATATAGATAGACTAGCTAAGGTACCCGGCTTCGCCCGGGAATTCATTTGAGGCTGAATGATGTGGTATTTTTTTGGTAAGCCTTTAGTTTGCACAGTATTTTGACATTTCCCCATACCAGTGTTTAGGGTCTATACCCGTCGTTGCTGTGAGCTGAATGATGATAGTATTTTTTTGGGCAAGGCTTCAATGTTTACTACACTTCCCGTCTGGGCGTATTGTTTTCCCGTGAGGGTCAGGCAGGCGACTTGTAAATGAGAAATTTTACTGTTGAAGAATAAATAAAAATGTTTTCCTAATCTATTCCTTTCCACTTTTTAACTCTCCTTTTTGAATACTTAAAATCATAATCATGGATTGCATTAATTACAATTAAATATATAATGAAACTTATTTCCTGTCAAAAACCAATCCGAGCACATATAGTTAGGCATAGTTTTGTACATTAGATTATATTCGTAATAGCGTAATAGCAGAGCTCAGTGGAAAACACTTCCAGGAATGGCAGCATTTCACTGGAAAGAAGATAACTCAGTTAACTGTTTAGGCTCCTGTCATCTTCCGGTCCAGCATGAGGGCTAAACACCATATTTTTCTTAAATCATTGATTGAGAGCATTATTTTAATAATTTATCTACCTGACGGAATTAAATAATAGTATTACCCTAAAAATAATTTCATTTACATATTTATAAGAGATAGGTGAGGGGAAGAGATTGTAGCCCTCCCAGCAAAATAAGTAATACTTTAAATCATATTAAGTTTAACCGGATATTGTCTTTTTTCATAATGGCATTACCATTAACGTCTAATTGTTATGATGGTACATATTTGTTTCAATAACATCAAAATATCGGAAAGATATATATCACCAGAACCAAAGAGTTTGCTTCCCTACAACTTCCGCTATCGCCCCTTGTGCCAATTCAGCATGCCTTTGTTTAAATAATACATTATACAAATTAAATAACGGAAATGCTCTTATAGTTTACATTTCTATTGGAAATAAATAACAATGTTATTTTCTAGGAAAAATAAATAAATGAGAACGAGGCGATACCCCTATATAACCTCACTAATCCGAATCATATTTAGAGTTATCATATGTTACTTTAACACAAAATCATTTTTCATAATATGCATTCATTAAAAACGCTTAAATAAACACTAATAAAATGAATGACTCCGGCTATAGTTTTAGCGTATATCCCGTGTTTACTTCATATTACGAAAAAAGTGAATACAACAAATGTTACTCAAAATAAACAACTTTTGTTATGTGCATAACAGACACCAAAGAAACAAAATGCAGTTATGGTGTCTATGACATGTGATACGAAAAGTTATCGTGAAATTTCGCGAAAAAAATCAATGTACAGACAGAGGTTACAATTATCTATATATATATAAAATTGTAACCTCTGTCTGTACATTGATTTTTTTCGCGAAATTTCACGATAACTTTTCGTTTCACATGTCATAGACACCATATCTGCATTTTGTTTCTTTCGTGTATGTTTGTTTGTTTGTTTGTTTGTTTGCTCAAAAGAGGGACATGACAACTTATCTCCGCAGTAATATGCTTGGTCTATTCCATAGTTATGTTCCCTTGTTACATTTACATTTATTTATTGTAAAAAATCTATAATAATGTTTTAAAAAATAGCATTTAATTTCATAGGTGCAAGTGCTCTTCACCTCGCCATTGCTTATTTTAACAACGAGCTAGTTCAGGACCTTGTAGAAGCTGGAGCAAATGTAGAACAACGTGCTATTGGTAAGTTGACATATTTCCTCTAATTAAATCGAGAATAAATAAATAGTTTAAGGTTTTACTTCTCTGTTCACAATACTTTGCATACACATTGACAGAATTCTTAATACTCATTATAAGTGTCTCATTATATTTATTTATGTTCCTTACCTAAAATAGGGTTCAATATTTAGTTAAAATAATATCACAATAACCCTTGCTTTTTTTGTCTAGGAACGGCTCATCTTAAACTCCAATAACCATACTCTTCTAAGGCATTAATCACCCCTGTGTTGCAGATTACCATAGATTTCTCTTTTCCTAATGGAAATCACACCTCGTATAAACTTGTTGGCAGGTAGCTTTTTCCTTCCAAGAGATCAGCAAGGCCCAAGGCCCACCAAACACACAGACTACGAGGGTTTGGCTTACCTCGGAGAGTATCCTCTCGCCTGGGCTGCTTGCTGCGCCAACGAGAGCGTTTACAACCTCCTTCTAGACAGTGGTGCCAATCCAGACAAAAGGGATACCTTTGGAAACATGATACTGCATATGGTAGTCGTCTGTGATAAATTGGTAAATTTTTTTTAATATGCACAAACTTTGTTTTTCACTTCAATTTTTTTAATAATACCCGAGATACAAAAATGAACTGAATCAAAACAAATGCTTTTATAAGGAATCTGACTTAGATGAGATAATCCTGACAAGAGCAAAGAGGAAGTTAAAACCTGGAGGGTCATAGAAAGACAAAAATTAAGGCTGGACAAGGACTGGAGCAGTGTCCTTAAATCTGCTCAGCCATAAGTTATCACGAGCTCAGATGAGAGGAGGTTGATATTCTACGGAAGAGTAGATGTCTCAGGATAAGGGTTGTTCTTAGAGAAAGTCCTCCAAAAACTTAAAATATCCTCGTTAAAAAATTTGAATCGAATGATTATACAGAACCAATCTTATAGTAAATTTTATTACCTACCAGCGCTCAGTAAACTCTCATTCTCGCTCATATCGTATTAGCAAAAGCTAATAATAACTTATCATGAATCACTTTATTCTAAGGTTGAATGCCAATTATTGTTTTCAATTTACCTTTATTGTTCGAGACACATAGAAATTCATTGCGTGATGGCTTCAGTAATTAAAGAGTTTACGTTCTTATTTCGAAAACCCTTATGTGATCTATACCATACTCCGTTTACATCAGTACCATCAACCATTTCGGTTAACACTATCCTATGTCCTATTTGTTATTAGCTGAAATAGAGGGGCTTTAGAGTTGGGGCGGAGGATTCGAAAATTCATAATATCTCCGTTATTAAGAGTCTTATCGAGAAATGTTATAGAACTACTCCTGTTTAACTATCGATGTTAATATACACTTATTTCTTAGCACCAATATTAAGAGAGTTATTCGTACATTCTTGTTTTCAGCCTTCAGCACACCGCCACTTCTACTCATCGGATTTTTACTTACAAATATAAAATACATGATGAAATGAGATGAATGGTGTGTCATACCAGTACGTGGGAAATCTGATTAGTTTGCGCAGTCCCTGTGAGACGTACATCCTTCGTTAATGGCTGCCATTCTGAATTTAAATAGGTTTTCATTTAATCGGCAGCTCCTTCTTCTGGGTGTGCACAGCCCTGCCTTGGACACCATTTGTCCGTCAATACAAGGAGAAAAGAAATAAGAAAACGTAAGAGAAAAGTTTTAAATCTAACGCAAATTGAGCAGCGATGTAAATTTTTATAACACAATCTAATAACTCAATTGAACTTGATATGAAGTTTGTAAATATGAAAATACATTCTTGCCTAGATGATTTTTAATATCTTACAAGTGTAAATTATATTCTATAGCCTCAAAAACGGTCATTCATAGGACATGTTCGGTTACGCCCTGAGGCATCCCAAGATGCCAGCATCAAACGGAATAGCTAACGAGGCTGGGCTGACACCATTGACATTGGCTTGCAAGCTTGGACGAGCAATGGTCTTCAAGGAGATGCTTGAACTCAGCTCCAGGGAATTCTGGAGGTACAGCAATATAACCTGCTCAGCGTATCCTCTTAATGCTCTCGACACTCTTCTACCTGATGGAAGGACAAGTAAGCACCACAATTCTTTAAATAGTCTCACCTCTCTTGGCATTTATGTGTGTGTGTGTGTGTATATATATGTATATATTATAGTGTATATATATATATATATATATATATATATATATATATATGTGTGTGTGTGTGTGTGTATGTGTGTGTGTATTATGTATGATTGTATGTATGTATTAAACCTATTAATGAAATGTATTATAAATAAGGAAATCAACTATTATTTTCATTTACTACTAGAAATACTAAAACATGTTTCCATAGTAGAGTTTACAAGAGGAGTCCTAAAATATTGCTTTTATTATAAAGGGTTTATTATTTATGAAAATGTCTATAATTTGATTCCATAAATTCTATAGAACCGGGTGTTAAATTATTTTTATTAAATACTCTACAACTCAGTACATTTAAATTAAGATTGAAAAATTTCTTTCGTAACTTAATAAAGCTACGAGTACTGACATTGTGTCTTGTGTTTTTTATCAGTTACATCAGGAATTGGTAAATGTAAATTGTACATTAGTATTGTATTTTTGTTTTCACACCCTTGTACGCTTGCAGAAACTTGGCTTTTTAATATTTTCAAGTTATTATGGAAGGAATCTAAAGAAAACCAAAGAACATAAAACATAAATACTACGAAATAAATACAGTAGTCCCACCATAGGTACAAAAAGGTATAGTCCCTAACCTGTCATGTTAAACTTGTTAGCAAGTAACTTTAATGTCAACATACGACAATAATATTTGACCAAGAGAAATTTATTTTGTACAATAACCAGCACTATTAGATGAGAAATTATATTCTGTATAAAAGTTGGTATAATTAATATGAGAGGTCGTAACATGGGCTTATTATAAACCAAGGTCTTTGACAGAAAAAACCGTGACGAGTCCTGACGAGTATTGAAGAATAGGAAAAGAAAGTAAGAAATTCTGTTTGCTAACGATACCCTTATATGTCTTCTGGAGTCAACTTAAATAATTAAACAAACGTGCGGTTTTTTTAGATTGGAATTCAGCTTTGTTTATTATCTTAAATGGGACGAAGGAAGAACATTTAGACATGCTGGACGGTGGAATAATTCAGAGATTACTGGAAGAGAAATGGAAAACTTTTGCAAGGGTAAGGTAATATATTAGTGATTAATGAATAACGATTTAATATTTAATGTTAATATTAAAAATATTAATTTTTTTTTCTATTAAAGACACACTATTAAATCTAATATTTTCAAAAGAAAATATATTGCTAAATTACATAAATGTTTTACCCATTTTTAATATGTTCACCTGTGAGAGCTTCTACCTTAACAAAATATATTTGAAGAAGAGTAAATATGTAAAGAACTATAGTAACACATTACTTAATCAACACAATTAGTTATTTTACATTTTTCGATCCAACACTTAATAGAAGAAATATTTGCGCATGTATATATTACCCTACTCTAGGCTTCCCTCGCCCTCTTTTTTGTTAGTAAAAATATTAATATAGCCAATAATATACATTGAGTTAGAGATAAGTCACATACCGAGTGGGGAACAGGAGTTAACGTTCAACATCTCCTACACTGTTAATCAACAAAAATGTATATAACCAAGTTTACTATCGGTAATAAAACAAATAACTTTTGTTACGTGTATATTACTCGGCAATCGAATACAACTCCAAGCAACGAGACTTTTCTTATCAGCGTATCCTACTTAACTTCGCCCTTATTTTATTAATATAGCCGATTTCTGCTTTAGATTAGTGGTCATTAACATGTTAACATCCAACATTAAATCAACCTATAGTCTAAGACGCCGATGATAAACACGCCTTAATTAAGATATATAGGTCCAACAAGTTCTTTCCGTGAACGTGAAAAAAGGGACAACAAAAGGAAACAATTTGTCAGAGACAGGGGTATTTGATAAATATACATAAAAAGTGCCTTAATTTTTTTTTTGTCAAACTCCGTATGTAAGCAATTTTGTGAAACAAAGAACAAGGTCATTAACAGCTGGAATGCGACCAGAAGAGGGGGGGGGGTTGAGGGGTGGGAGAATTATTCAAAATATCTTAGTATACTATATCGTGGGGCTACTAGTGGAGCACATTAAGTCAAAATTATCGATTTTCGGATTTTTATTGCATCTTGGCAAGAAATAGTAGATTCTATTGGTGAAACTCACCAAGCGACCAGTGGTTCAAGCTAATTTGATTTAATAACGTTCGTATCTATAAAGTTAAAAAAAAAGATGTTTGAAGAGCGTTTTCTCAAAATCATATTTTTTGACTTAGTGTGTTTCACTTGTAACCCCACGATATCGTAGATATACTGAAAATGCGTACCTAACATATAGTTTAGAATTATTCGAAATATCTTCATTATGTTTCGGATAGAAAAATGTTAGTTAATCAATATTTTGCAAATTTAATTTCCTAGATTTTTTGTCTATACAGTTTTTCTCTTACTCCAATATTAACCGGCATACAGCTTTCAGTAAGTCCCCACTCCTGCACATTTCAAATTAGCAATAAGCTATTATATCAGGATATTCGGTATTTCAAGCATAAATATGACGAAACGTGTTCATCGGACAAGAAGAGGGAGGGTGAGGAAACTAAACAATTTAAAAGGCCTGCATTGTTATAAGTCGCATCCAAAGATATTACATCGTCTTCCATATGTGATTTTATTAATTATAATTCTACATTTTTTTTATACCTCAAATATTGCCCATATTATTTGAAATTTTTTATTACTCGGCCTTTTTTTAAGAATCAGCACTACTACAAATGCGATTTTCAATTCGAGCATCTGCTTTCACTAAACATCTCAGCCGGCTTCAAATTCCAATTCTCTAGGAGAGTACATATCTGATCAGTAGCTCATCCAGTACGGAAATCTTTTTAGTTTACTTAGGCTCAGCGTGAGGTACTTTTCTTTTATTATATGGTAGATATCCTGAAAATGCACACCTAACAGACAGTTTAAATGATCTCTGATCATTCAAGAAAGTTTTAAATTCTCCTCATTGCATATTTGACGTCAGTTTCTCATGTTACATATGCATATAATATTGGTTACTTAATTTAGCGGCAGTTTCTGAAGCGGCTGGTGATTCTGATGCTCCACCTAGTTTGCCTGAGCGGTGCTGTCTACCTACGACCTACTGAAAGGAAGACTCCACTCCTAGGAGGTGATGACTGGAAATCAATAATTCGGCAGGGATTTGAAGTAGCTACTGTCTTAGGAGTTCTATCATACATTGTTGTTCAACAAGGAGGCGAAATAAAAAATCAAGGATTCGTCTCATTCATCAAACAATTGGTAATCAATTAAAAAATCTAATGGCACCTGTTAAATCAATTTACGTGAGGGAAAACCTTTCCAATACATCACACATTTTCATTGTTTTAACAGTTCAGGCGCACCAATGAACAACCATGGTTTTCATTTAACTTTAATTTTATGAAATAATTGCAAATAAGCTATGTGATGACGTCATCAATTAAGACTTTTCGTTCTTTACTCGAAAATATTTTTTTTTATTTATACCATATTTAACTATTTCATCCATCACTGTGGATCACAATTGTTTTTGACGGAAGTCGGACCTGGGATAGAGCTGGTGCTCTGATAAGGCAACAAGCGCGTTATACCAGCACATGGGAAATCTGCTTAGTTTACGCAGCCCCTGCATGCCGGAATTTTTGTTATCTTTGGAAACAAGTAATTTAAACTGCGGAAACTTCATTTCAAACACAAGGATCTATTACTTTAAGAGATATAATGTTATTCTTCAAAATTAGACTAAATACTTAAACTTCATTACTGCAATGCCAGTACAAGTACGTAGTTATTTCCTACTCTTGATAGAAGCAGCTCCATATTTAGCCTTCAGCAGGTCTTTTTCCTCAAAATTACACGTAATGACATTCCTCTGCGCATCATCTTCAAGCTCCTCATTGATTTAGGAACTCTGAAGAGTTTTCCTAATAGATGGTGATCTTTTATTGTGTATGTATTTGCGTCATTACGTGAAATTTAGAAATATTTGACATCTAGTAGGTAACCGCACATTTTGAAAAGGAGTGTTCTATTATTTCAATATTTTGACAAAGGTTTGAAGTTGCAATACTCAATGACCCATTTCCATCCATTTTATTGTATAGATTCAAACCAATTATTTTTCAAATATGACTGATTTTATGACTATCTTAAGTGTCGTTCCGTTGTTATAGGTTGACAAAATCCATGTTCGTATTGATGAACTTAGCAGAAATTATTCTTCGGACAGCTAAGAAGATTATAATGTTTCTTTCCACTAATATAAATAATTCTGTTGTAGATATGTAAGGCCGCCTCATCCAGTTAATTTAATAAGAAAAACCATAAATTTCACCATAGTTGTGTCAGTGAAAAAAGATCAAGTTAATATTTAAATAATGGATTTTGGAATAAAAACTAAGTTATTTATTACAAACAAAAATCAAAAAATTTAATTTTCAAGGTTTCTATAAATCATTTTAATTGTGTGCCTATAACTGATAGGTACCAGTTAATAGCTAATGTTAATTTATGTAAATATATTTGTCTCATCCGGTATTAATCATTTAAAGGGATTGCTTTTGAACAATTGTTAGTTTCTTATATTATTCATCGGGTATTTGTTTAAAATTAGAGGAATAAAACCTAAAAACAGTACCTATTCCGATGCTTTTCTATGAAATATAGTGATATATTTATAATTGACCATTCATAGGAGCTATATCATAAATATCATTCGTTTTTCTTTAAGAATATGAGGTTTCAGAATTTTGTCTATCTGAATTATAAATTCGATCCTGTGCAACCAATGAATGATACACATGGTTTCCACAGGGTGAATTTGATCTAACAGGCGCTTCTTGGGTCTGCAAATTCCCGGATTTAGCAAAAAAAGGTTGTTAGTCGCGTTATGTACTTGAACATCCACTGCTCAACTTTCCATGAACACTTTAAGATGTAATACGTAGGTATGATAGATGTTTGAGTCCACCAAGAACGCAACTTCCCTGCATTTGACATGCTTCTCGAGCAAAAAGAAATTGTTATACTGAAGAGACTAGGACTCAATGACTGGTGATGAGAAGTGGATTGTTTATGATAATGTGATGTGTAGACGTTCTAGGCCCTTCGGTGATGACCATTCCCAAGCAAATCTGCACCATCAGAGGCGTCGATTATTTTATTTATTTATTTTTTTTTTTCAACATTCCATTCCGAAGTTTACTGTCGACAATTGAACAGTTTGAACAAAGCAGCCACTTTAGGTTGACAACTCGAGATAACATATGGAATGCGACTTTGGCCGACCGTTAAAACTGATTGGAGCCCGAATGGGATGCGTTGCCACGCCCAATATACTCTACAGGACCTTGTCACACACATTTCCACCTGTTTCACTGTCGTCAAAACTCCTAGCAGGATAGAAATTCAATTTTAATAGGGTTTAAAACCACGCCGTGTTCAGTTTTCCGATGCGAAGGCCAGGCTTTTCGAGTCACTATCAATCATAACGTTTACTGAAAGATGGCTAAAGGTCTTCGCAGAAAATAAGTAATATATTTTTTTAGTTTTTTTTAATATTATATATAACAAGAAATAAATAAATTGAGAAAAATTTGATTTGGCTTTCCAACAACCACAATATAAATTAAAGCATTTCCAGCATATAAATGACCTGCCAACATTGCTTGTCCTTATAGTTCATCAGTGTAAATATCTTAAGCCCAGAATCAGTTTTCTTTTATTCTATTAGATAAATATTTAACAAATAAAATGAATTAAATTAATTTTTAAAAGATAATTGTTAAAGGTCTCCCTTATGTAGTAAATAAAAAAGTTGAAAATTAGTACACAAAATCCCAGTCTCATCAGCCTTATGAACGTTGTTAAAACATTAAGAATTACCTCAAATTGTACACTGAAAGAAAACGATGAAAGAAAATATCAAGTTAGTTTATTATTGGCGATTTTTCTCTCTCAGCTCCATATAACTAAGCTTTTAACAAATTCAAATTAGTTTTAAATGATTCAAATATAGAAAACATCTCTGTGTATACCCCGGAACTGCAGACGATTCTAAACTATTCAATAAAAAATATATAAATTTTTAATTGTTTAATAAATAAATTGTTTCCACTTTTTTCAGGACCCAGCCAAAGCAATATTTTTGGTATCAAACATTCTCATACTGGTCTGTATTCCATTTCGATTAATGGATGATAAAAAGACGGAAGAGGCTATTTTAGTTCTTGCAGTTCCTGGATCATGGTTTTTATTGATGTTTTTTGCTGGGTACGTATAAAAACCAATAACACATATGCATAAATTATTACTTAATTCCATAAAATTGTTTTATGTTGCCCTAGGGATATATATTTTATTCTACTGAATATAACGTACAATCCATTATATGTATAATATACAGGGCTGAATCAACAATTAATTATGCTATGAAAAAAGAGATGGTAAATTGTAACGACGGCAACTGACGAAGTGTGTATTGCCGACATTTTTGATTCAGCCCAGTAAATATACATCAAATAGTCACTCAAAGGCTTGTTCTTGGAAAACTTGTAACAACTAAATTGTACTAATAGATTGATGATGAAAGATTGATAATTTGTATTTTATTTTTATGTTAAAATGAGCTAAATAATGGATATTTTTTTCTAAATTTTTGACTTATTTATTTGTTTTTCTATTGACTAGCTATAAGTATTTTTAGTCATAAGAAACAATTGAATATTGTCACTTAAACAATCATTAAAATGGCTCCAATGCGTTTGTTCTGTTCATTTACTTGCTATCTAAGGAGAAGGGGTATAAACAATAAATGGACCCAAAAACCTGCTGGCAACATCTGGAATCATAATCTGCAAGCCTTTCTGAGTTCAAAACAATTTGCAGAATGCGCTCCTCACATGTTACATACTCAACTCCCTCTGCGCCTACCTATAAAACCCATCAACGCATTAATCAAAATAATTTCATTAACGCCAACATTTCACAGGAAATAAGATAATACAATTAACTGCGTTAGCCTCCACAACTGTGTTTGCTCCCGCTTGAGGGTTATCAATATTGGTTTACTTATCAAAACATTAAACATTTCGAATGTTCTAGTAATCTATATACCTTGTGGAAATATATAAAAGTGTGATCGTATAAATAATTTAATTTTTATTGAAAAAGCGAGGTGAAGGGAAAAGATTTTAGCCTTCCCTGTAAACTGAATTACCTAAATGTTTACCGAAAAAAACAATAGGAAATATCGCTCCTTTATAAACCCCACTCTTGTTCGCCTGTTAGAATATTAGTAGAAACTAAAGTCTAAGTGTGGGTAGTAGTAATACATGTACCAAGTTTCATAAAATTCGGTCACAAAAACAAAAATTGTTGATATCTTTTCATTCCATGCGAACCGAAAAAGTATTGTGAGTTTTCGAGAAAAAACAATCAATGTACAGCCATGACATTACATTATATATATATATATATATATATATATATATAAGTACATTACATATAGACTCTTTTCAATAGCCCCTCAAATTGATGATTACTATTTGTCCCGTACAGATTTTTACAATATTTTTTACAAATCATGCCTATTGCATTCTTATGCAATACTTTATTAATTCAAGTTGTAATTTAATAAAGGAACAACACAATTTAAAAAAAGAAGGTATTAATAAATAGTAGATTTGAAATATTCAATGGAACATTATTAATCTAAATAAAATAAATAATTCAATACGTCTTCAAATAGTACACGTCAAAGGCGAAATTAACATTTTTTTTCCCAATTCAATTCTAAATAATCATAATAAGAATTCCAGTTTCCACCAATGCTATAGAGTGTTTCTCCAAATTTGAAAAGTACCTTTTTGCATTTCTTTAATAAGATTCATTCCCCAGCAGGCCACTGATTGGTCATTTTCAACACTGCCCACTTTAGCAAACGTCGTTCGTCTGTTAACAGCCTGCAGTCATGAATTAAGGGGCAGTAAATTGGTTCTGAAATCACATGGGAGCAATGGTCTGCCTGCCGTTTTGAATATGTATAAATATGACATGACTAATATTTGTGGTGTGTAATAACCAGTCTTTGTATTATGTGTATGTTTTAAGGTTAAGTATGAACCTTTTTTAAAGACATATTTTTAGTGTTGTGATTTGTTTAAATTGTCTTATTTTAATAAGCTCTTTAAAAGTGTACTAATGACTTTCAAGTAAAATACTTGAATTTCAAGATTCTCAAAAGAATTTTCTGAGCATTATCTGCTATTTAGTTGCCTAAAATTCCAGAATGCCTCTTATTCCAATGGAATTGAATAGTTAAGATGGCGCACCACAGTAAGAAAAGTTGTTGTCTACATGTAGCTTTACTGCCTGTGAAAATAGTAATGGAATATTGACTAGTGTTTTAGACTGTATGTATGATGACAATTTTAACTATTGCCATTTTTTAACCTAGTTATTAGTAAATCGTCTTCCGAGTCTAAATTTTTGTATATCAATTAGATTCCATCTTCTAAACACTACAACATTTTCCACATCTTTGCTGCCGTCAATGCAGTTAATGATTTCAGTTTTTTTTATGCATATATATATATATATATATATATATATATATATATATAAATAAACTGTGTACATAAATATATACACACACACATACAGTCTCACTTAATTATAAATCCTTATAAATGTTATAAGATTGGTGAAGATGACTGACATTTTTAGGGGCAAATCGAGCTTTGGCGTCTATGATTAACACTGACTAGTACCAAGAGACCCATTACAATACTAATATTCGTCTAGGTCATCCTTGGTCATCTTTCCAAAGTAATAACGACAAGTCGGTCTGGTAGTACCTTAATGCAATACGTGGTTCATGTAAACAATGTGTTCATTTCATGTAAATGTAAGCAGCGTTGGATGGTGTAGTGGAAAATGTTCAAGAGTAGCACAAGTTTTGGGGCTTAAAATAAGTACGGAATATAACTTAGAATGCATTGTATGAATATGGACGCCGTGATGTACAGGGCTAAAAGTTTAAAACAAACGGCTAAAGTTTAATGGCTTTTATCGGAGACAAAAGACCCTGAAAACAATACAAATTCGTGATTTCTAAATCAAATTTGAATTCACAGCTAAAAACATTAATATTAATATATTTGGGTAAAGCCTTACAATTATTCTAAATGTAAAATATAACTACTAAATATTGTGAAAATTGAAATATTGAGAATTAATAATATAATTTTTTTTTAGTGCAGTAAGGCTAACAGGACCGTTTGTAACTATGGTTTACAGCATGATAGTTGGAGACATGTTCACATTTGGAATAATATACATGGTGGTTCTTTTTGGGTTTTCGCAATCATTTTACTTCCTGTATAAGGGTTTTCCAGGAGTGAAGGGTACTCTCTACAGTTCATACCCAAGTACTTGGATGGCATTATTTCAGATCACCTTGGGTGATTATAACGTGGGTATTATTGCATATTATCAAAGTAAATAAGTAGGTTTTAGACATATTACATACTAGTATTGTTTTATTTTTTTTAAATTAAAGAACTATCTACAGAAAGAGATGTAAATTCGTTAAAGAATAGGAGAAACGTGGCATAAAGGTATGAGAATGTGAAAATTGGGAAAATAAGATTTAAAATTATTCTTACTCAACAACACGCACATTTGGCATAATACTATATACTATATATTGGGGGATAGCCGTCTGTAACAAACTATATATATATATATATATATTGCACATGCTTACACACACTCACGCATGCAGGCGCATATGTAATACTGACACTTTGACTTCTGATTCTTTATATATAACATTGTCTCAATACCTCAATCGAAGGCAACGTTGCTAAAATATTAATGTTGTAAAAAATCATGTTTTGGGACTCACGATTTAAATAAATTGAATCAGGCAAAATATAATCTTGTGCCTGCTCAAATATTTGGCAAATCATTTTAAAAAGCCGCAAATATATTTTAATATTAGTAAATCCTTCCAGATCGTTAGGTTATAACACCCAGAAAATTATCAAATAAAACAAAATTCATAAACATATTTGATTTATTATCCAGGTATAAATAAATCTGAGTCCATTTCAATACATAAGATATTCTTTTCCGTGTAGTTGTTACACATACAGCTTAAAAGATTAATCTTACAGAGAGATATTATACAAGGTATTTCAATTTAAAATTGGTGAGAATATGAGGAAGCTGATTTTGTCCCCAATTTTTGTAAACTGGACATTCATTATTATGAAGGAGCTTAAACCATGACAATTAACGCATAACAATGTAAATGAGAGATAATTAGAGGGCAAACATTTTATTTGTAAATTAAATTAGACATAACTCGTTTAGTCATCATTACTTAATTATTGGTAATCTTGATTATTTTGAAGGTATCCACATAAATATTAAATAGTCATTCATGCATTATAAAATTGTCTGAAATCCTCTGTTTTATTATCCTTTCCATTTTTTAAGAGATTCACTTAAGATACTATATTTACCTGTGATTTTGCTATCCTGCGATTTGAATTGAAGTTGGCAAGTTGGACTGAAGTCTGCGAGCGTGGCGTAATTGTACTACTAAGTTGATAGAGTATTAGGGCTAAAATATCAAGATCTGTAAAAAGCCACTTTCCCAAAGAAAAAACAATATTAAAACTACATTCATAATTGGCTGTAAACAATAATTGCACAGACCCATCAATTACTAAGTTTTTTTTTTTTCCATCGTTGATTATTTTTACTATTTTCAGTACGCTGAGCTCTCACATACGTCATATCCTACATTAAGCAAAACAGTGTTTGCTATATTCATGATCCTAGTTCCCATTTTACTGTTAAATATGTTAATCGCAATGATGGGAAACACTTATGCACATGTGATCGAGCAGAGTGAAAAAGAATGGATGAAGCAAGTATGTATAGGATGATTCAATTCTTGCATTTAAATACAATTGAATCAAATATGAACTAGAATCCCTCTTTTTCCAGTGGGCAAAGATAGTAGTGTCACTTGAGAGGGCTGTAAACCAAGAGGATTGCAAGCAATATCTGCAGGAATACAGCATCAAATTAGGCCCTGGGGATGATCCTTCAACAGAGCAACGAGGAGTCATGGTCATAAAAAGCAAAAGCAAAACAAGGGCAAAGCAAAGAAAAGGGGCAGTTTCAAATTGGAAGGTGTGAGATGATCAAAAAAGTATTATCCACTAACATGTGTATCAATATTATTAATTAAATACTTTACACAAAGGCACACACACACACACACACACACACACACACACACATACACACGCACACACACACACACACACACACACACATATATATATATATATATATATATATATATATATATATATATATATATATATATCACATAAGACACACACATACACAACCAAAATAAATACCTGTAAGGTAACCTATCTCTACGACAGCTTCTTTATCTGTCAGTATATTGGTAGTATTTTATTAATTATTTTTTGAGTATTTATGATTGGATTTTTTTTTTCATTGGCAGGTATCTCAGCTGAGAATGCAGGTCCTTTATTATCTTTAATTTTTATACAAGTGGTACTTCACAACGTAAATCTTTTCTGGATAGCAACTATTCCAGCCCTCCTTGCAGTACCAACTAATGAATTGCAAAACACCTCTTTGAATACTTAAAGTTATATGTATTTAAAACTCTATAGTTTGTCTGAATATCTATTAAGAGACAAATTTTTAAATTATGGCAAGGTTTATGGCTGAACTTGCCTAATAAGCTAAGAGAAGTGAAATACTCGTTCAAACTGTAGACTATCGAAGTTAGAATTTGAAAACGTTTTATTTATTCATTGAAGATGCCCTTAAATACAACAAATTAATTAAAAGTATTATTAGAGTTACAACAAAAGAAAAAATACTATTAGGAAGTAAACTGTATAAGTTTATGATTTATTTACAAATACAGTGTTTACTATGTATACTCGTACTTTTACATAATGAAAACTTATAAAAAATAAATTTGCAATATGTGCAGTTTTAACTTATGACAAACCAACGCAGTCAAACAGACTAGCTCAAAACAACACAAATGTGTGTTTTACCAACTAACTATCACACACACACACTTACACAACAAATGTAGAGGTTTTTATATTTCATAAAATAATCCAATATTTCTTCGCATAAATTGCTCATTTAAATTTAAAAAAGAATAATGTAACAACTAATAAAAGAATACAATTTATATACAATTAAGTTATAAAATTATTCAATTTGGCTAAAAATTCATTTTTATAATTATAGCGTATTAGAGCTAAATTGTTGAGTATGTGTTTGTGTTTTTTAAGTGCTGAATAGTTATGGGCATTTGTGGCCGACCTACCTCCAGTCAGTAAGGCATGGAATATCTGTACATCTTTACCATTTCTGAAGTCTGTACGTGGTTTATAGAAAGAGGTATATTGCATACATCACATTTTAGCTGTTCCTTCTTTTATATTATGATACATGTGTTAGGTAGGAATGACCTAACGAAGCCGTGTAATCATTACTTGGTTCATTCGTGTAAATTTAATGTTTTTTTCTACCCAGTCCTGGTTTGTAGGTTTAATTTGTCTAAGTTTACTGTCCGTCCGTAACCAGTCTTGTTGCCATTCATGATAGACAAAAGTTTCAACTAAGGTGGATAGAATAAATAAATAAGAAATCTGCTTAACCAAATAGAAAGGTTGTGTTTTCTCATTTTTACTAAGTAGCGTTTCAAATAGTCTAAATACTTCCAACCCAGCGCCTCCCGTGCCTGGGTCACCTACCACAAGAGCTCAAATATCACCGCCCCAAAACTTCACAAAACCCACTAAAAAAGGAACTCTTAGTTCAGTAGGACGGGAAATGTCTGCTCATACATTGCGTCATACATAACGGTGCGCAGCACAGTCGACCAAGGTATAGGGATTCTGAGCCTCAGCCTTCCAAAGCAATAAGGAAAACATAAAGGTACTCACAATTCAACATTATTTAATGTTTAACTATTATATCGTTATACTTTTAGCGAGTTGGAAAGGTGACCATAAACGAGTTAAGAAAGAGAGGCATGAACGGAGAGCAACTGAGGAGAATTATGTGGGACAGAGCTTCGATATCAACGCCTGTTAAACTACCTCCTAACAAGTAAGAATAGAAATATTCTGTTCACTATTATCACTTTTCGTCACTTGTTGTATGAGATTAATATCCTATCTGACCTTCCTTGTGCATTAGAACCAAAAGACTTACAGAGTCAACTGTTCCTTATCCAAAATTACAAACTTAGACACCACAACAAATACAGGAGCGATCTATCGTCCAACAACATTGATCATCATTATGCACGTCAGTGAACTATTAGTTTTCGAATGGGTCAAGATAGTACAAAAAAATGAAAATAAGTGTGAATTTCAGTGGGCGCGCAGGTGCGTGCGTGCGTGTGTGTCCGTGTAGTGTATACGAATAATTACGCCCTAGCAGCCATCATTTTTTTATATCAAAAAACAGGATTTGGACATTACCAGTAAAACTAAAGATTCAGCTTGCTTCCTTTACCTTACAGATAAAATTCTGCAGTGATGCCCCCTTCCGGCCTGCTGTTCTAATTCCCTGTCTATTCAGTTTTTTGCCCAGGATCTCAGAAAGTTGACTTAAATATGACAAATTTCCCCAGGATTTAGCCTCATCCTTATGTGTACGTAGGGAGAACAGAGAGAAGCACAGAGTAATTCTTTATAAATGTTCTCGGCATAGGTACGGAGGTACGATATGCATCCGATCACAACCAGTAACACCTTTAACAACTGAGGTGTATCCGTTTGACATACAAGAATTTTATCCTCGTTTCAGTCGAGCCCTTCCTTTCGAACAACCTGCCTCTCAGGTTTCAGACTGTCAGGTTTAATCCTCAGTTACGAAATGCTATATTAGATTAACTTGAAAACCATATATTTTATCAATGTATTCATATTACGTGGCTTACATTTGCAAAGACGGTTATAAATATATTGAGAGGAGTGACATCAGGTGAGTCTATGAGCGTCAGTCAGAAGGTGTGTCTAGGATTAGTTGGACATTAAGTCGTAGTCTTTGTATAGTGGCATAAATTCCAGAATTTGAAAAAAATAAATATGTGCTGCAGTAAATTTAAATTAGAATGACTGCCACCTTCATCCTTGCCGTTGTGTGTAGACGATAAGACGCCATCCCTCCAAAAACTCGTCGAGATGGTTCTTCGCTCCTGGATCGTCATCGTAAGGAAAATGATGTACTATATGTTCTGAGAAGGTTGATTTTCAGTGCTGTATTAAAAACTAATTTTAAATGTTTTTTTTTGTAATTTTAAATCTCTCTCTGTCCCTAATGGCTAAATTTCACAACCTCAATAACTGATTTTCTTTGCTACTAAGTACATATCAGAGTTGGGCAAAATTGTAATTACAATTACAAGTTACTAGTTACAACTACATTAGTTGAAATATAGTTACAATTACAACTACTAAAGTAATCACTTATTGATAATGGGCAATTGCATTTTTCAACTAAAGTAATTGTAATTGAAATTTTACAACTACAGTTAGTAGTTGAGGAAATCAGTAGTTCCAAAAACAACAGTTAGTAATTATAACTGTAGTTGCAGTTGCAACTACAGTTACTTGGATAGTTACTTTAAATAATTGTGTGAAACACTGACTGAAGCAGTTGAGGCTGTTAAGAAATAACTACATCCATTGTCTTTATATTCAAAAGTTTAAAATATTACATATACTACATTATTATAATAACTGAAAATAATTTTAATGCAAATAAATGAATACTAACGAAAATAATATGTAAATTCCTTTTTATATTTTCCCCAGTCGAATGAAATTAAATAATACTTTTAAACTATAAAATTTAATCAAATTAGCCATTAAAATTGCTCTTAACTCAAATTTTTGTAAGAGAGGCTATTTGATTATCGGGCGTTTGCCATCGCGGCAAAAGAAAATAATCTCTCTCCTGCTCTGCACCAAAAAATAAGGAGTTCTCGTCCTCACTATCACTGACGAGGACTGGTGACGGATATAGAAGACTGACTGGAGAGCCCTGTGAGAGAGTGACAAGAGGCGATCCGCGGAACAAGAGAGTGTGCTGAAAGGAGTGTACACCTTGAGTTCTACTGACATATTCTGTCTGACATATTCTCTGCACCAATTGAACATAGCTCATCTCAGATGATCCATTCATCACCACTAAGAATATAAATATTTATATAAAGGCGATCAAAATATATTCGCTCTTTGGAACGTAAAAACAGCTGATCTATATGTAGTTGTAGTTATTACTCAATAACTACAGTTACAATTACAACTACTAATTGTAATTATTTTTATAACTATTTTTTATTTCAATTAGTAGTTTGATTTATGAATACCAACTACAATTACTGTAATTACGAAACCAAGAAAATGCAACTACAGTTACCAACTACATTTTTTGTAACTGTAGTTGCAATTACATAACTAATATTTATTAGTTGAAAAAGTAGTTAATTACAAAAGTATTTAATTACTACCCAACTATGGTACATATGTTATGAATATTAGTTCCTACACTGTTGAACGTAAAACAATAATGATATACCTAGAGAGTAAAATAAAAAAATTATGAATTCAATTTTAGTTTTTTTTTCTTTTTTTTCAAATATTGTAATTTCTAAATGAGTGCATTGTTGCAGCCCTGTAGTTGATGTATTAATGGATACTTCAGAACAAGAAGCCCCGCAGAGTATTGGACCATTCGGAGGAGCACTAACTGCCGCTTTGGATGTAATGGCATTCACTCATGATCTAGACCTCAACGTCTCTGGAAGCAGCAGTGGTGGTCTAAGTAAATAAATGATTTTCTTTTTTGTTCAATTAATAAATTGTACAATATATACTAAAGTAATTCTGAGACTAAATTGGCTATTGAAGTAGCTCAAGGATTTACTCACTGAATTCGAGCTATTTTTAAAATGAATGTTGTTATTTGTTAACTGTAAAGAAATCAATTGGCATAATATTAAGAAATTTGTTATAGAAAACAAAACATATTTGACGTACCCTATTATGTTTTTTTTTTTTAACTTTTAATAGGAATAAATATATACATTTCATACTTAATGTGTGTCATCAACGTAATGAGTTACAAATGTTATATAACTTACCTACAGCCGAAGAGTAGTCCATACGTAAACATAATATTCGATCAGCTTAACATTATACATTTTTATCCCAAAATATGGTATTTTATTTGTAGAGTGTGATGAGGTGTCTTGGCTTTCAACTCCAGGAGCTTGTATATCGATAAAAAAAAATTTTCTTAAAAATAAACATTTTTAGCCATGACATTCTTCTTTGACGACTCATAAGCCGCTGTAATTGTAAGCCAACATACTCTACAGACATTACCCAGGAAGTTTAAACATCATAATATTTTATTGTACTTGGTTTTATTTCCTCTTCTGTGTTATATTTTGTTTCATTTAACTTGTACGTTTTACTTTATAATAATTTTAAACGCTTTCTTATAGAATTGTTGAATTTATTCTATTAATATAAGTCATTCTTTAATTCATAACAGCCGAATTATTTTAATTTATTTATTATTGCCTTTTTTTATTTAAATATATACTTAGTCCTTTAACTTGTTTGCTTTGTAGCAACTATTTTTTTTTTATTTTGTCTTATTAATTTAACAATTTTTTGTTGATTATTCATGATTTTGTATTGTTGCAACTGAAATTATACATTAGTATTTTTTGTGTTCCTAGTTTTACTCTTTTTTTTTGCAATTCACAAATTTATTCTAGTATTTTTTTAATGTGTTTGTTGTTGTTTATGAGCACTATCTTTTCGAAGCGAAGCTCCATAACAAATAAATAATTTGTAGTACTCCTGAGCTTCATGAGAAAATAGATTTTCTTCTCTATGTCCTCTAAATTTGTCAAAAAGTTCATTAGTTCACAATCCGTCGTCATCAAGAGAAAAAAAAAAGAAAAGGAGAGACTTAGTGCAAAATGCACAAACTATCAAGTTGATCAATGGGCAATAGTAATTAATGATTAAGCCACCCGCAAATTAATGAGGCTATTACAGGGCCTAACACAATTTTAATACACTCATAGATTAGAACATCGATTGACAGACATAAGAATCCACAAATAAAGGACTATGACTATACAAATGATATAAGTCTAAATGTCTTTCAAAGTAGACAATAGTACATAAAAATGGGACTAATTTATATTAAAGCACACACAGAACTATAACTAATTTCCTAAACAAAGGAGCTTCTTTAGATGATACATTACATTCGACTTACTCAAACCTCAGATTGTAAAACGATTTTTAAAACAATGATCTCCTCATTTATGGGACAGAAAATGGTCGAGCACAACAAAAGGTAGCCATTTATATGAATACAATAAAATTGTAAAGAAAGACAACAAATGATCTGTATAAATGAACTCCTTAATCAAGTACTAACTGGACATGGACTAATTAAAAGTTTTTTTTTTCGTTTTGGTTTGATTGAAAACAATATGTGTGACTGTGATAATGAAACTTACTAAACTTTAGACCACATAATAAACTCTTGTAGACTAAATGTCAGACAACGAACGACATTAACAAAAAACATAAGTCTTCGGCCTGCAACTAAACCGCTATTATTGTTTGTACGCAACTTGTGGCATTGAGACCTCATTAAAATCTTTAAATGAGTTGAGATGAACTGAAGTCTGCATCTAAATATCTATTTTATTATTTTCATTTTATTAATTCTATTTCATTATTATTTTTTCCATATATTCCATATTTTGCCGCCATCAGTATCTTCCCTCCTGGTAAAGCTCAAAATTTCAGATTCTATTCTTAGACTATATGTTTCTTCTTTTTTACCTATCCTTTCTGCGTCAACATGTCGTCTATACGTGCGCGTTAGGACTAACAAATTGACAATCACTGCTGTGGGCGCTATAATAGGAGCCTTGCAAAGAGCACGCAGTCTTAAAGTGACAACTTTTAGCTTTCAACACTAAGTTATATTAATTTTGAGGCATATTAAGTCAAACTATGAGATGGGGATTTTGTAAAATGAGCATACGCTCTAATCTAATGGTTGTGCAAATGAAAGTGGAAGGTATCAGGAGTCTTTAATTGATTTTTATAAATGTATTTTTTTTTTAACTTAGTGTCTTTTTTTTTTTAACTGAGTGTGTAAGATGAAGATATAAATTACACAACTATTTAAACATATGTTTTCTACAGTGGACGAAACGTTAAATTGGATAAAGATGATCATTTTGATTAATAGATTAACATTAAATTTATTAATTAGTAATTGTGAGAAGTGGGGCACAGCTTGTATAGTGTGCCAACT
Organism: Riptortus pedestris; assembly: GCA_019009955.1. NCBI lineage: Eukaryota > Metazoa > Arthropoda > Insecta > Hemiptera > Alydidae > Riptortus > Riptortus pedestris. Next base: position 171,050,052 of record CM032228.1, read on the forward strand.
GCATTTAGCTGGCGCCATTTCAGTAGCTACTAAAAACGTCTTGATAGTAACCGTTAACTCAAATTTCATGATTGTATAAATAATAAAACACTTGATTTACAAAATGGTTTATTAATGCTTCACTCAACATGTATCACATCAACTTCGGTGCCTCAAAAGGAACAATTTGTCAAAATCGAAATAGTTTTCTGACTGCGTCTCTTACAGCACTACCTCCTTTCAGGGCGGCTTTAACGTAAAAGCGATGGCTTTCAGTCATACACATGAGTGAAGTTCGAATAAAGATCTAAACCATCTTTTGATATGAAAAGTCTCCAGGATACGACATTTAACGCCTTGGCCCTTCCTAGGTGGTTGAGCCAAAGGGGTTTTAGAACCATTTTACAAATATTCTATTAAAAACTAAGAAAACTACTTTTCATTAACATATTGTTACGTTTTATTGCCAAAACCAGTAATAAACGTTTTTAATAAGAGTTCTTTTGGATTGCAAAATTAAATACTCGCAAGTTTCACAGTTTTTATCACTGCAAAATTTATTTCACAATGCACAATAAACTTGGTGATTATTCTTAATTACTACTCACAGAGTGCACTGATAGCGTTACTGTTCTTCAATGAGTCACAGTCCAATAATTCACTGAAATTCACAGAAAGACGGCACTGCACTGTCCTTTGCTTCGCGGCACTGCACTGTCTTCTACTTCGCGGCACTGCACTGTCCTTTACTTCGCGGCACTGCACTGTCTTAAACACGGCACTAAACTGTTACTTACAGTCACGGCACAACACTGTTCTTCTTATAAAAACACTTTACCGCACTGTACTAAGTCGCACTGTAGCACTGATGTGAACATCAAGACAGGTGAGAATAAAACTGACTGGCTCGCAGCTGGCCGCTCTTTATAGGTTGTCGGCATACATCAAAGGGGAATTGTCTCGTTCATTCGAGGGTGGGCTAGAAGAGTCTATAGAGGCTAGAACTTTCCTGTCGGCTGCTTTGATCTACGTCACACTTTCCAAATACGCGACTCTCTCTCTGAAGGATTATTCATCTATTTAATTTTCGCAACAATATTATAATCACTAAAAATTCATTCCAATCGGTTACTCCCTCACCTCTTTAACGTTTATTAAAAATCTGCAACACAAAGTGTTCTGACAAAATGGCAAAGCAAGTGGTCTGACACTTAAAAGGGGCTACCATTAAAAACCTTCATAGCAGAAATTCAAATTTGACTGACAAACAAACTATTTAACCAAACTAGAAACTCCAGATAACTGTCAGAATACGGAGGAACTCAATATTACCTAAACCGATTTGGTCAGACACAAAATGGCTGTCGCCCATGTGACAACTAAGAATTCAAACTTACAGACATACCCTCTTTTTTTTCAGACTGTTTTTTTACTGAATAACGCTTGATGAGTACTTAAGATGAACATACAATATTGGCCTTTAGACCAAAAAAATTTGTTTTCTTAGTTTTCAAAAGAACTTTGCCAATTTACTAAGAAAATTTACTTCTCAGAGTATATCATTGTTATTAATTTTATTCTAATTATTTTTTTTAGTTACCCCATTATTTCATTTATTAATTTTTAAATTGCCTTTAATTTATTTATTTCTTCTATTTTTTAATTAGTCTAGATTATATTCCCTCCATCCCTTAACCATATGTTAAGAATACACAAAGAAATACAATAGCATGGGAACCAATAAGAGGAAGATGCCGGGAATGCCATAGTTCGGCACATAGAGTAAAGAAACTTTAGTTTTCTATGGTTGTTGGAGAAGGGGAAAAAATTCCAAGAATGGCCAAAATTCTAATTTTGATCCGGTTATTCTCTTAATAACCTCAAACATGATAAAAATGTGTGACACATAGTATTTATGACAAACCTCGCAGTTTTAATAATATACAATGCATTTACTCTGTAATTGTTTATTTTTATTATAGACAAAGAAATATTTGTAAGTGATCCCTTCAGAGATCTAGTGCTCAGTGAAGAGATAGATGCTGGAGAAGAAGAGCTAGCAAATCTTGCAGAAGCGGCAGTGCTCTCTGTATTAAAGGTAGGTAAATACGTGTGCGACATAAGGTGAGTGACCTGGAAATTTATAAGAAGAACATGTAAGCATGAATGAGTGCGCGCGCGTGTGTGTGTGTGTGTGTGTGTGTGTGTGTGTGTGTGTGTGTGTGTGTGTGTGTGTGTGTGTGTGTGTGTGTGAATGTGTGTGTGCGTGTGTGTGTGTGTGTTCATTTCCCCCTTCTACGTTACCTCACAAAAACTTCACTAAAGAGCCTACAACTGTTCCAAAATGGGGTTATAAGAAAAATAGTAAGGCACTCCTCCCTAGCCCGCAGCACACACGCCCAGATAATGGAGACACTGGAGCTGGAGAAAATACAAGTACAATAAAGAAACAACACGTAAAATTCTTTTACTCCCTTCAGTTCTCCCCAACCCTCTCTTCTCAACACTTACCCCCCTCCATACTTAGATAGTACCTATATATCTACAGTTATATACATGTATTCTGTTTTTCAGTATTAACCGAGCTATTTACATTTTTCAGTTTTCAACCTTCAGCAAAACCCCCGCTTCTACTCATGCCACATAAACAATGCTCCGTTCTATAATAAGCCACTTTATTTGAAGCTTGTATACCAAATATGGTTTTCTAGAGACCTTTATTATAAAAGATACTTGCAAATATGTTCTTTTTATACCCCCCCCCCGTCATAAGTTCTTAGACTACTAAAATTTGATTGATTGAGAGAAAAATTTTCTGATTCATTATAAATTACAGTACTAGATATAGTAAATAGTTTTCAATAAAATTGTTGTATTGAGATATATTTCAGTAACTGTTTTTCTTTCCGGTGAAGAATATTTCATCAACAGATAGATATCTGTTAAGCTTGAGATTGGCAGACCTGTTTTTTTACAATTCAGACGCTTTCCGTTATGAGGTTATTAAAATTGACTGAAATATTTCTCATTACTATTTGTATTTATTCAATTAATATTCACGTTGGCGTTAAGTGTTAACAGTATATAGATTCATCTAAGCAAAACATTACGCAGCCCCTGCATAACGGACTTTTAGCAGATTTCCCTTAAGGGATATATATATATATTTGTCTGTTAACGCTCTAGCGGTCGCAATTTTTGGTTGATCGTTACCAAACTCGATATTTAAACGTTTTATGCAAAAAGACAGATCAAGTTCGTTAATGGCTGAAATCGGACCAGTGGGAGGGGGGGGGTTTAGAGGGGGGATTTTCGAAAATTCGAAATATCTCCGTTACCAAACGTCGGATCAAAAATGTATAGAATCAATCTTATACCAAATTTAATTTACTATAAATATCGTTCTATACATTTATTCTCTATCTTGAATATTAACCCAGATATTTGCATTTTTATTAAAACTAGGCGCCTAACGGACGAGTGAGTTTCCCACCAAAACCTAGTTCGGCCGTTTCCGTAACTGTTCGCCTCTCGTATGGAGATTTCTCTATTGTATAACTTCACGTGGGAAATCTGCTTAGTTTACGCAGCCCCTGCGTGACGGACTTTTTCGTTATTAAGGACCATTATCATCGGTCCCCCCTCCCTTTCTTCCTCTCTGGCTCCCTCACTCTCTCCTTCCCTACAGCGAATAATTAGTATAGTTATTATTATTATTTTATTTCGATACTATTATTTCCTTCATTATTTTTTTTTTAAATTTTGTATATTGTTTTGTAAGCTGGTTTTGTTCTAGGCTCTTCGAATCGTATATCCATCCCCCCTCTTCATTAAGTTGAATTGCCTTTTTTTTTTCATTTAGTATATGTTTTTGTAACATTGTATTATTTGTTTCTACTTATTAACTTTTTCAGGAAATCACTAATATTGTGGTACCCTCTAAAAAAAAGAAATAAAGATCATATGTATTTACTAATATCTATTTACTTGTTTGTATCAGGGACAAGAGTTAGTGGACTTTCAGGACTTCGAGAAGGCCAAATTAGCCAAACAAGCAAGCTTGGAACAAAATGCTGCTCTAGAAGTGAGTGACAGCGATGGACTTTTAGGTACTATTTCAAGTATTATTATAGTCAATATCTATAGGAAATGTCGAAATTCCTTTTAACCTTTGCTAATCAAAAAACGTCCGTCACGCTAGGGCTGCGTTATCCAAGCAGAGTTCCACGTATTTGCATTTATATCAAAAATGAAAAGTTCAATAAGACCAATATTTGGTATTTAAGCATCAAATAATTATGGAGCTTTATGATATAACATTTTATTGTTAATATCACATGAATGCGGGTTTCTGTAAGCTGAACACTGAAAAATGCCAAAATCTCAGTTAATATTGAAGATAGAGAAAACATCTATACAACAGAATTTCTAGAACATTAAATTTTCAAAAATATTGGCCATATACAATTTTTCGATCCGACTTATAATAACAGAGATATTTTGAATTTTCGAAATTTTCCTCCTCCAAACCCCCCCTCCCACAGATCCGATTTCAGTTGTACGAACTTGATCTTTAGAGATCAGAGATTAGAGATACATAAAACGTTTAAATGTTGAGTTTGGTAACGATTAAACCAAAGTTACGATCGCTAGAGCGGTAACAGACATACATATTATTTTGAACGGACCTCATTTTCGTCATCTCCTAGATAGGTCCGATGGACATTTGTGGAAAATCTTCAAAAATCGTGTCATGAGTACGACCTCAATAGCTGATTTCCCTTATGGGAAATCTGCTAAAAGTGCCAATATAAGATTCATTTAAATTTTGAATTATAGTATTGTTGTTTATATAGGATTTAGAAGGATAAAGAAAAAAAATCTCACTTGGCCATCAAATGATTTCCGTGTGGTCTAATCAAACTAAATATTCAAAATGTTTTCCTGTATCTCATTCTAAAAACGTCCATCGCCGGGAGGGGGGCTGCGTAAAATAAGCAGATTTCAAACATTATGGCATGACACACTATTAAACTCTTTGACCATATTATATTCTCTACTTCTAAGTAAAATTCTGCTGAGTAGCAAAGTTTAATAACAACATTTATAGAAAATGTTTGTGCAATATGATTTGTTCTATACAAGTTTTAGATGCTGCATATATTTCAAATTTTCAAAATTTCCTACTCTAAACCCCTACCCTCACTGGTTCGTTTCAGCCATTAATGAAATTGATCTTTATTTTTGGATACAATGTTTAAATATTGAGTTTGGTAACGATCAAACAAACATTGAGACCACTGGAGCGCTCACAGACAAATAATATATACCCGTATATTAATATATATACTCGTATGTATATATATATATATATATATATATATATACATACATATGTATGTGCTGTGTATATAGTTTTGAACGAACCTCATTTAGCAGATTTCCCTTAGGGGTTGTATTCTTTGCGCAATTTTCAAAAAAGTCTTCAAATGGCCATCGATCATTCCCAGATGATGAAAATGGAGTCCGTTCAAAACTATATATATATATATATATTGAGGGAGAGAGAGAAAGAGAGAAGTTTGTTAATGCCCTGGCGAAGTTTGGTTTAAGCGTTACCATAACTCGATATTTGAACGTTTTGTGTAAAACAACAGACCAAGTTCGATAACGGCTGAAATCGAAACAGAAGGAGGGGGGTTTAGAGGGGAGGAATTTCGAAATATCTCTGTTATTATATGTTGAATCGAAAAATTATATAGAAACAATCTTATTGCAAATAAAATAAATAAATACAATTATTGCTACAATTATTGTTACTACAATTACTGTTCTATACATTTACTACAAATATTGTTCTATACATTTACTACAATTATTGTTCTATACATAGTTTCTGTATAAGAGAGAATCACTTTATTGTACAAAGTTATATACATTTTTTGGGGCTGCTCAATTACATTAAGATGCTGAAGCATACAGCAACTGAAACCGATCCCTCAGACAATACCACTACTAAGTAAAACAATACATGTTGTATCTAGCCAGCTAAATAACTAAAATATTTTAACACAGTCAGCAACCTAAAAGGTGTATGTCACTAGATATAAATTAAAAACTCCAATATTAGAATAACATGATCCATCGATCTATAATAAGATCACTGGTCAAAGTTAAAATAAAAATATATGGTACGAAATAATCCCTAAAGTATCAATAATGATACCCTCGACTAAGGTTTGAAGAACCTTCTTGTCTATTCCCAGCCCGTCAAAAATTTCTGGGTACGCTTAGGGACCGTTCCTCGGGCACCGAACCACACGCCTACCACTAGAAAATCCCGCTCCCCAAATGTTTCCTTGAATTTCTCAGAGTAAAATTTAATACATTTCTCATAAATATTTTTCTTTTCCTCGTGGATCTTCTCCGCTTGATTTGGATCGTTACTCTCGTAGCTTATCGTTGGGTCCAGGAAGTAGGCAAATTATCAATTTTCTTTGAAGGCAATGATGTCCGCGTGCCTCGTTGACCCTGCGTCATCGTCAGCGTACACCTCTTCAAAACATGTGAAATTCTTTGCTTTCAGGAGCTCCATGATAGCATGCTTTACCCGATGATGTCGCCTTGTGATCAGCAACATGTTATGTGGACAATTGCCGACCACATGAGCTGGTGTTTCAGTCTCCCTGCCTCATCTTCGACAGAGGGGTCCAACATCCGTTGATTTTGAGACAACTCCCGGAACACCACGCAATGGGGCGTAATTTATATTCTGTTTGACAGAGTTTGTCCATTCTGAAGCAGAGAGCAACTGTTTCTCTGTCATAGGCTTGTTCAGTTCTGAGTTTCCATTAAAATGTTGGACTCCAACACCCTGCCTCTGATCCAGTGGATCGCTCACCCATGCCAATTTGTAAGCTATTGCTAGATGCTGAAGGGGTGCCTCCCATTCGCATCTCAGTAGACCAAGGCCACGATAACGACGTGGAGCGTAAAGCATGACGGAATTTGCACTTGCTGGCAGTCCAAGCATAGGCTTGACACAACGTCGTATCACGACATCGATACCTTTCCAGCAAGGCTTGACGAAGCTTACTAAGGTGCTGTCTGTAATGGATATATCAGAGTGGGGAACAAGTACAGGTTCAGTACATTGAGTTTCTGGTCAGGTTTTAGGAGCTGGGAGTACTTTAGCTTCTCCAGATTTTCTGTCATCTGTTGAATGGCATTATCATTGACAAATACTTCACTAGAAATAGTGCAGCCGAGATTCTTGACAGATTCGTCCTGATCGATTGACTAAATGAAGCTAACGTCCTCCAATGATAGTTTGTCCTTCACAAGCTGACCCTCAACCAATATAACTGCTGTGCTCTTGGAAGGGTTTACCTCAAGTCCGATTTCCCGTAAGAGCCTTTGGCCCAGATCAGTCACTCACTCACTCTGCACACATCTTGTCCCTCGTTGCCACAGCCTGGTCATCGGCAAATCTGGTAAGGATAACACCCTCCTTCTCTTCAACTAACTTATAGCCCAGGTTGGTTGCCAGCACCTCATCACAAATTTCTTCGTAAAGGAAATTTATACAAAGGTTGAAGAGTGTTGGAGAGAGTGGCACACCTCCAGGGACTCCTTGTCGGACCTTAATACGACTTGTTGTCTTTCCCCCCGAGTTCACCCATATTGTGGTATTAACCGAGATATTTTGATTTTATAGTTTTACACTTTCAGTAACCGCCCCCCCCCTCCTAATAGTGTCATATTAATAATAAGCTGATATATAATGAACCACTTCATTACAATGTTAAATACCAAATATTGTTTTTCACAAAGCTTTATAATATAAGATACAAACAAATACGTTCTATTGATCTCCCCCCCCCCACCTTCTTTTGTTCTTGGATTACTTAAATTTGAGTGATTGAGATAAAAATGAGAGCTCAGGTTAGCCATGTGAGTTAAAGTGTTTGGCCTTAATTTCAAATGGTAAATCTAGAGCGGCGAGTTCGATTCCCACCTGGGCAACAGGAATTTATTTAGTGACGGAATTCATTAAATAAAATCCTTAGTCCCACCCTGGCTAGAAAGGGCGGTAACCTGTAGATAACCTGTCCCATTTAGCCTTAGTTGCAAAAAGTGGACGTTAATATAAATAAATAAATAAAAATGATTCTAATACATTACAAATTACAGCTCTAGTTTTTTAGTAATTAGTTTTCAATAAAATTAATATGTTATATTCAGATATGTTTCATTAATTGTTTTTCTTTCCGGTCTTTCTATATATTCTGCGCTGCGAAGTTGGCTGCCCTTTGTTTACAATTCAGCCCCTTTTAGCAGATTTCCCTTCAGGGAAATCAGCTATTGAGGTTATACTCATGATGGAATTTTCGAAATTTTTCTTCAAATGTCCATCGATCCTACCCAGGAGATGACGAAAATGAGATCCGTCCAAAACTGTATATATATATATATACTAGCTAAGGTACCCGGCGTTGCCCGGGAAATCATTGCTGACTGACTAATGATTGTATTTTTATAGCAAGACTTCAATGTGTACAATTGCACTTCCCTCCACGATGTATTGTTTTTTCAAAACAGCCAATCCTAAAGTGTAACTTTCAGTGTTAATAGAATAGAAATTTTAGTTTTGAAGAATATATGAAAATGGGTTCCTAATCTATCCCTCACGACTTTTTGACTCACGGTTTTTGAATAATTCAAACCATAATCATGGGTAGCATTTATCACAATTAAATATCTTCTATAATGAACATATTTCCTGCCAAAAATCAAACCAAGCACATATAGTTTTATACATAAGATTATATTCGTATTAGTAAGCCTCAGTGGAAATCACTTCCCGTCGTGGCAGCATTCCACAGGAAATAACTAAACTCAATTACCTCCCGTCCATTTCCGCTCTCGGAGGAGCGTTATCATCGTTGTTTTCCTTAGAATATTGCTTCAGAATATTATTTTAATAATTTATCTCCCTGATGGAACTATATAATAGATCCCTAAACATAATTTCATTTATGTTCAAAAAGCTAGATGAGGGGAAGAGAGCCCCCCTGCAACCTAGTAATACTTTAAACATTCATATCGAGTATATATTAAATACCAGAAATGCTCTTATAGTTTATATTCTATTAGAAATAAATAACAAAGTTATAGGGAAAATAAATAAATAAGGAGGCGACGGAGATTTATAAGCTCACTAATCCGAATCATACTTGCAACTATCATATAAGACTAAAACATAACATCTTTTGTTATAATATGCATTTATTAAAAACACTTAAATAAGCACTAATAAAATTATTGACTCCCGCTATGGATTCAGCGTATATGCCGTGTTAACTTCATTTACGGCAAAAGTGAGTACAACAAAAGTTACTTTAAATAACAAAAGTAAACAACTTTTGCTATATGCATGTTTGCCGAAAAAAAAATAGAAAATGAAAATTGCGAATTTTTACCTCAGGCCTGTCTTATAACACCCACTCCCGTTTGAACCTAAACATTTTAATATAGCTTATAATCATGGAAGAATTAATGCTAATTCGCATACCAAGTTTCGTTAAATTCGGTTCAATCGTTTGAGCTCAACAAAATTGTTGACTTCAGCTTTAGTTTTTAACTTATATCTCGTTTATACTTTGTTATACAGCAAAAGTGAATATAACCAAAGTTACTTTAAATAACAAAATAAACAACTTTTCTCATGTGCGTATTTGCATAAAAACCATTAGAAAAAGAAATATGGCTATTTTTAATTTCCGGCCTCCCTTATTCCCGGCCCCAGTTCTGCCCGTCCCTAGAAATATTGGTATGGCTTATGAGAATTAAGGCGTCAGAGATAATACACATACCGAGTTTTATTTAGTTCGGTGGAGTCTTTTGTGCCAAATAATATTGTTGACTCCCGCTATAATTTTTAGCGTATAACGCCTTTATAATTCGGTATTCGACGATAGTGTATATAACAAAAGTTTCTCTAAATAAACAACTTTTCTTATGTGCATATTTGTCGAAACTCCAATAGGAAACGAAATATCACTATTTGTAATTTCAGGCCTCCCTTATAACCCCCACTACCGCCCGTCCCTAGAAATGTTTGTATGGCTTATTATAAGGAAGGCGTTAGTACTAATTTACATACCGAGTTTGGTTTAATTCGGTTGAGTCTTTAGTGCCAAATAAAATTGTGGACTCCCGCTTTAGTTTATAGCGTATAACTCATTTATGCTTTCGTATACGGCAAAAGTGTATATAACAAAAGTTACTCTAAATAACAAAATAAACAACTTTTGTTATGTGCATATTTGCTGAAAAAGCAATAGGAAACGAAATATCGCTATTTTTAATTTCAGGCCTCCCTTATAACCCCCACTCCTGCCCGTCCCTAGAAATGTTAGTATGGCTTATTATAAGGAAGGCGCTGGTACTAATTCACATACCGAGTTTGGTTTAGTTCGGTTGAGTCTTTTGTGCCAAATAAAATTGTGGACTCCCTCTATAGTTTTCAGCGTATAACTCATTTATACTCTCGTATACGGCAAAAGTGTATATAACAAAAGTTACTCTAAATTACAAAATAAACAACTTTTGTTATGGGCATATTTGCTGAAAAAGCAATAGGAAACGAAATATCGCTATTTTTAATTTCAGGCCTCCCTTATAACCCCCACTCCTGTTTGTCTTAGAGAATATTAATATAGCTTAAAGTCTAAGTTGGGCTAGTAGTAATATACATACCAAGTTTCGGTTCAGCCGTTTATGCGTGAAAAGGTAACAAACATACACGAAAGAAACAAAATGCAGTTATGGTGTCTATGACATGTGAAACGCATATTATCGTGAAATTTCGCGAAAAAAATCAATGTACAGACAGAGGTTACAATTTTATATATATATATATATATATATATATATATATATATATATATATATATATACTAGCTCAGATACCCAGCTTCGCCCGGGAATTCATTTGAGGCTGAATGGTGATGGTATTTTTTAGCAGGTTTTACATTGCAAAATATTTTGACATTTACCCGTCCCAGTGTTTAGGATTGATACCCGTCTTTCTGTGGATTTGCTAATAATAGAATTATTTGTTCGATAAGGCTTCACTGTCTTCGATATTTTTATATTTCCCGTTTCCTGTGCATGTAAATATGGTGAATTTTTATTTCAGGCCTCCCTTATAACCCCCCCCCTCCCATTCGAACCTAAAAATTTTAATATGACTTATAATCATGGAAGAATTAATGCTAATTGACATACCGAGTTTTGTTAAGTTCGTTTCAGCCGTTAGTGCCCGCTAAAGTTTTAACGTATAACTCATTTATACATAGGTACGATATAACAAAAATTACTCTAAATAACAAAATAAACAACTTTTGTTATGTTCATATTTGCCGAAAAACCAATAGGAAACGAAATATCACTATTTTTAATTTCAGGCCTCCCTTATAACCCCCACTCCTGCCCGTCCCTAGAAATGTTAGTATGGCTTATTATAAGGAAGGCGTTAGTGCTAATTCACATACCGAGTTTGGTTTAGTTCGGTTGAGTCTTTTGTGCCAAATAAAATTGTTGACTTCCGCAGTAGTTTTTAGCGTATAATTCATTTATACTTCCGTATTCGGCAAAAGTGTATATAACCAAAGTTACTCTAAATAACAAAGTAAACAACTTTTGTTAAGTGCATATTTGCTGAAAAACCAATAGGAAACGAAATATCGCTATTTTTAATTTCAGGCCTCCCTTATAACCCCCACTCCTGTTCGTCGCAGAGAATATTAATATGGCTTAGTCTAAGTTGGGTTAGTAGTAATATACATACCGAGTTTTATAAAATTCGGTTCAGCCGTTTATGCGTGAAAAGGTAACAAACAAACAAACAAACAAACATACACGAAAGAAACTAAATGCAGATATGGTGTCTATGACATGTGAAACGAAAAGTTATCGTGAAATTTCGCGAAAAAAATCAATGTACAGACAGAGGTTACAATTTTATATATATATATATATATATATATATATATATATATTTATAAAATTCTATAGGAAACGAAATATCGCTATTTTTAATTTCAGGCCTCCCTTATAACCCCCGCTCCTACTCGTCCCTAGAAATGTTGGCACAGCTTATTATGATGGAGGAGCTAGTGCTAATTCACATACCGATTTTTGTTTAGTTCGGTTGTCTTTTGTGCTAAATAAAAATTGTTGACTTCCGCTATAGGTTTTAGCGTATATCTCGTTTATAATTTGGTATACGAAAAAAGTGTATATAACAAAAGTTACTCTAAATAACAAAATAAACAACTTTTGTTATGTGCATAATTGCCGAAAAACCAATAGGAAACGAAATATCGCTATTTTTAATTTCAGGCCTCCCTTATAACCCCCACTCCTGTTCGTCTCAGAGAAAATTAATATAGCCTAAAGTCTAAGTTGGGTTAGTAGTAATATACATACCAAGTTTCATAAAATTCGGTTCAGCCGTTTATGCGAGAAAAGGTAACAAACAAATAAACAAACCAAAGAAACAAAATGCAGTTATGGTGTCTATGACATGTGAAACGAAAAGTTATCGTGAAATTTCGCGAAAAAAATCAATGTACAGACAGAGGTTACAATTTTATATATATATAGATATAGATATATTTTAGTCTGTTACCGCTCTAGCGGTCGCAATTATTGTTTAATCGTTACCAAACTCGATATTTAGTCGTTTAGTGTAAAAAGAAAGATCAAGTTCGTTAACGGCTGAAATCGGACCAGGCGGAGTGGAGGTTTAAAGGGGAGGATTTTTGAAAATTCAAAATATCTCTGTTACCATATGTCGGATCAAAAAATTGTATAGAACCAATCTTATTGCAAATTAAACGTACTATAAATATTGTTATATACATTTATTCTCTATCTTGAATATCAACCGAGATATTTGCATTTTTATTAAATGAGGGCCGATAACGAACGTTTCCCGCCTAAAGCTAGTTCGGCCGTAACTGTTCGGCTCTCGTATAGAGATTTCTCTATTGTATAGCTTCACGTGGGAAATCTGCTTAGCTTACGCAGCCCTTGCGTGACGGACTTTTCGTTGTAGAGACTATTACCTTGTAAATTGACTGAAGTATTTTCCATTACTGTTTGAATTTATCCACTTCACGGTAGTATTACCAGAATGTAGATTTATCTATTGTAAACCTTCCCGTGCGAAATCTCCTTAGTTTAAGCAGCCCCTGCGCAACGGACTTTTTACTTATTGAAAACTTGACCATTTTAATATCATCTTAAAAGTCAATTCTCTACTTCCCCTATTCACAACATTAATTTTTATCAGTTTAATGTAATGTGTATCATGATTTCATAATTGGAATATTTTTTATGTCAATACCTCTTTTTATAAATGTTTTCGTGAGTATATAATTTTTTGTCAGATAGATAGTTCAAATATTTGTTTTTCTTTTTGAATGATAAAACATACGAAATAAATTCTTTCCTAACCGAATAGGGAGTATTTTTATTTCATGGCGATAATCCTCCAAGATGTAACGATAAGAATAACGTATCTGCTAAATGCATGTATAATTAAAAATCATTAATCGCAAAAGCAAAGCCCTAGTGGGACACATGGCTGTTCCGAATGCATAGCTTGCGGAAAGAGGGTTAAGGGGCGATCTCCCCCTGGTAGCATGAGCCAGTTACTCCAGTATGGGAGGTAATAACATATTGTTGCCAAAACTGCGTACTTCAAAATTACGCAGAGTTAATCACGTATTTAAGAAGTATGAAGTAAACGAAGGCAACCCTGCAGGAGCGATAGTGCCAGGAATGTTCTAGGCAACGCCAGTCTGGAACCTAGACCAGCCTGGACCATTTGTTTTAGCAGATTTAACTTAAGGGAAATCAGCTATTGAGGTCGTACTCATGACACGATTTTCGAAATATTTCTTCAAATGTCCATCAATCCTACCTATTATTATTATTTTATATACATATAAAATTTTGAATGACCCTCATTTTCGTTATATACTAGGTAGGATTGATGGACCTATATATATATATATATATATATATATATATATATATATATGTGTGTGTGTGTGTGTGTGTGGGTCTGTTACCACTCTAGCTGTCGCAATTTTGGTTTACTTGTTACCAAACTCGATACTTAATCGTATTATTAAAAAAGAATGGTCAAGTTTGTTAATGAATTTCGAAAATTCTTAATATGTCCATTATTACTGATCGAAAAATTGTATAAAACCAATATTATTTCAAATGTAATATTCTTCACATGTTGTTAAGTACTCATTTGCACTCTCTTGATTATTAACCGAGATATTTGCATTTTACAGTTTTCGGCCTTCAGTAAACCCCCTCCTATTCATGTTATATTAACAATAAGCTGATATATTATTAAGTACATTATTTGAAGCATAAATACCAAATATTATTTTCATTGAATTTTTACTTTTTGAGATAAATGCAAATACTTGGCACACATGGGAAATCTGCTTAGTTTAGGCAGGCCCTGTGTGACGGACTTTTTGAACTCGCCATCCTACTATAAAGGCTAGCTCGCCCGACAGTCAGTTAGTTCTCAGTTTTCTTACTAGTGATTAATGGTGCGTTCAATGCACATGTTAGTGAACAGTGCTTTTAGTTTCAGTCAGTGGAATATTTTAGTGAAGATCAGTGCAGTGTCGTGTTTATGTGAAGATCAGCGATTGTGAGTTATAGTACTGTGCAATAAGAAGTGAAGTTATCAGCGCATATTGTGAGTTGTAGTGAAGAATAATTTACCAAGTGTATAGTACATCAACAAATAAATTGTGCAGTGATAAAAATGTCAAAATTTGAGTGTTCATTTTTGTGATCCAAAAGAACCCTAATAATCAATGCTTATTATTTTTGTAATAAACGTAACAATATTTTGCCCTTGTATAATAAAAATATTTGTGGACCTATAGAAATGCCATGGGGATTTCTCTGAATTAACTTCCCAAGCGGCAAGAAAGGTCTTCTGGAAACACTCTCTCTTGAAAGGATGGAAGAAATGCTAGCTCCCATATGGTTATGATTAGAAAATATCTATTTCACCAGCAGCCTGCTGAATTTCCACAAGATGCATCATATTCCTTTTCTTCACAGTAACAAGATGTGCAAAAAAAAACAAAAACCAAAGGGTAAGAAATGAGTAACATGGAATAAGTAATAAAGTTTAATGGGTTTTATAATTATTAACAAATAAAATACATTATAAACTATTCAATTAGTTATTCAAATTAAAACTATGAAGTTAATTGCTCCCCATCACCAATCCTCCCATAAGCTTGAATGATATACAGATAGAAAACATGGAAACAAAAGCAATCTCTCTGGATTGTAAATTTTATTTACTTCCTATTATCCTTATTAGTACCTCCAATAAGTCCAAATTCTACTAGTAATGAATAAATCATTATTATATGATGTGAATAAGCTTATTGTCTTATTGTGTCAACAAGGTTATTCAAATCTATTAAAGTATTTTAAAAGCCAGAAAAATATTTAAGTATTTTTAATAACTCATAACTCAATATCAACTTCAACATCACAGCTAAAAACGAATGAACACAATATAAGAATCTTTGGTCCTTCAAAGGGTTAGATTCGTTTAATTAGATTTAATATAGGTTTACCCTTTAAATAACTTCCTTAGGTAAATCTTCTTATTGCAGATGATCCACCATTAGGCCAAGGATCTCGAGCAAGAAAAGTGAAATCAGCACAAGAAAGGCAAAGAGCTGAAAGGATTTGGGGAGGAACCAGCATATCGTCCATAGATGACCCCCCTCCTCCGTATGTACCTATACCCCCTCCACCCTACAATCGCTTACGCTCAACACATAGGCCTAGGCCTAAAACAGCTAAACCAAACAGGTACTAAATGTTTTTTGTTTCTATAATTCTTCCCAACAGTTTCATACCCATATTTTCCACATTCTTATAATATTTTTTAGGTGTCATAAGGTGTATAAAACTTTTAGCAGATTTCCCTTAAGGGAAATCAGCTATTGAGGTCGTACTCATGACGCGATTTTCGAAAAATTTCCTCAAATGTCCATCGATCCTACCCAGGAGATGACGAAAATGAGGTCCGTTCAAAACTATATAAATATATATCTATATATATATATATATATATATATATATATATATATATATATATATATATATACAGACAAATATATATATATATATATATATATATATATATATATATATATATATATATATATATGCCTATATACATATATATACGATAATATATAATTGCGCTGATGTTTTCGACCAGGTTGTATTTATATGTGGTGTGTTGTTCTTTTCGGAGTTTTGGTCAATGTTGGTGAAATGAATCTTAGTTTATGCCGATATTCATCCCGTCATAGTGCAATAAGAATGTATACTAGTCTATAAATATATTTAGTCTTGGTAAGTGATAATAAGGAAAAAACACCCTTTTATAACAATGTATAACAACAATGTGCAATATTATAATGTAGTACATGTAATTTTTACAGCCCTGAGGAAGAGAAAATAAAGATTCTCGAAATATCGGCATAAACTAAGATTCATTTCACCAACATTGACCAAAACTCCGAAAAGAACAACACACCACATATATATATATATATATATATATATATATATATATATATATATATATATATATATATATATATATATTTGTCTGTTAACACTCTAGCGGTCGGAATTTTTGTTTAATCGTCGCCAAACTCGGTATTTAATCGTTTTATGTAAAAAGGAAGATCAAGTTCGTTAACGGCTGAAATCGGACCAGTGGGAGGGGGGGTTTAGAGGGGGAGATTTTCACAAATTCGAAATATCTCCGTTATTATGCATCGGATCGAAAAAGTGTATAGAACCAATCTTATTGCAAATTAAATTTACTATAAATATTGTTATATACATTTATTCTCTATCCTGAATATTAACCGAGATAATTGCATTTTTCTGTTTTCAGCTTCTGAGATGAGATCGGCTAACTTTGGGTCTAGTCGTGAGTTTCCATCAAGAGATAGTTCGGGCCGTTCCCGTAACTGTTTGACTCTCTATACTGAAATTTCTTTATTATAAAACTTTACGTGAGAAATCTGCTTAGTTTACGCAGCCCCTGCGTGACGGACTTTTTTTTATATATAGGCTAAAAGTATGATATTGCTAATGTTTACGTTGAATGTTCATAAATTTTATGGTTAACCCTTTAATTGCACAAAGCCACTACAGTGACTTTGCGCAATGAAAGGGTTAAGAAAATATATTAATTTTAGTTGGTAAAGGGAAAAAATATTTTCTTTTAATACTATATTAATTAAACACCATTAACATTTTTATAAAAGTATTTAAAAGCAGTTTTAGATAGAGTGGGGCTCAGGTTAACCTATACTTGAGAGCTCTATTCCCACAAGGACAATAGGAATAGCAACTCACTAATCAAAATCCTTAGTCCCACCCTGGCTGACAAAAGGTGGTAACCTAAGACACCCAAACCCAATAAGTGTTAGCAACATAACGTGAGTGTAATAAATAAAATAAAAATAGATAGGTTTCACTTACAAATGAAAATGGTGATTACTTGATTTGATTCCATCACTAAGCTAGGCCTAGGCTTATATAAATTACTAGCTATCATCTCCATGAAAATTTAAAGATTCGATTATTAACCTTTGTACAGAATCATCCCGCTCTGTTCTTCAAGAAATGAAATTTTCTGAAACTTGTACTGTAAATATGCAGAAATTCAGTAGAAATATACATAATGTAATAAGTGGAAATTTAAATGCATAATGTTTAGAATTGCTGAGATTCTTTAATGAATTGAGATACTAATGGTTTCCATAAACCAGAAAAATAAAGATAAGATGAACTCAAACATTAAATAATCACTTTACTGTCATCAACAGTTATTATATTGTTATAAACTGGCCATCTTACCCTTCATTGACGGGTTGAAAAGAAGTGATTTTCCATGGAAATATATAGATCAGATGTGCAAAATCAGCCTGTGATATTCAACAATCTTATAATCAAAGAGGCTTTAATACTAACCCACATATGGAGTTTAGTCAAGTCTTTTGTGTCCTATAAAATTATAAGGGAGGCTTGAAATGAAATTCGTGTTTTTAGTTTTCTATTGTTTTTTTCGGTGCACATGGCACAGGTGGTTTATTTTGTTATTTCGAGTAACTTTTGATATATACTCGTACAATGTTATAACAAATAGAAAGTAGCTAAGCACACGTTACAAATTTAGATGATATTGATTTACTCTCAATTTAATGTTTATCTTTTAATGATGTTGTTGTATCCTCATGAATGTAAATTTGTTTAAATATCATATATCATTTAATCAATGCAATGTTAAAGATTTTCTCGCTGTTGCTTCTAGAAGCTTCCAAGAGTTTCTGGTTATTTTCTATCATAACAGCCAAAATTGAATTTAATTCCAAATTCCAAACTCGTGATAGGGGTACATACAGCTATTCTTCTTTATCCTTAAACTTACATGTACTCGTACTTACATCAATGCTTCGTCGTTGGAGTTCATCTATCAACCGCCTTTGAAATTAAGTCTTATTTTCTGCTGTTGGCAGATCCAGTTTACCCAGATCCTTTTTCAGATGTTCCACTTTTAGCTCTTCAAACTTTATTTTAAATTATTACCTTATTTGGATTATTTAATTTTTTTTTCAATCCCACTTCTGATACTAGTTGTTACGTTTATTACAAAAGTAATAAACATTGATTATTAGGGTTACTTTGAATTGCAAAATTAAGCACACAAACTTTTAACTTTTTTATCACTGCACAATTTATTTGATGTCCCTACTCACTTTTGCACACTTGGTAAATTATTCTTCACTATTTACCACAATATGCACTGTTAACTTCAAGTTCTTATCACACAGCACAATAACTCATGAATCACTGATGTTCACATATCATGGCATTCATTGGACTGGTTCTCACAAAACATGGCACTGCACTGATCTTCACAAAACACGGCACTGCACTGATCTTCACGAAGTACTGCACAGCACTGAAACTAACCTGGTAACAGAGCGGGAGGTATAAATACGTCAAACAAAACAATCTTGTGTGCGGTAGGATATATGAATATGTCTTTCATTTATTTTAGGCATAAATAAATAAAAAAATGGTCCATCCTCTGGGTGTGATATCCTGACACATCAGTGAAAGAGTTCAAACCCATTAATTGAAATGGGACTTCCCCGGTTAACAGGCTAAAAAGCACTGTGTACAGGTGCACTGTAATTCACTGCTAAGAAAAGTGAGAACTAACTAACTGTCGGGCGAGCTAGGCGGCTTTTTATACAGCCCGTTGCTAGTCCTGAATGGTCCAAAACATCGAGTCGCCCAGAAGATTCTAGACTTCAACCTAGCACTGCTGCTCTTCTGCAACAGTGGCTTTATTTTCTCCGTACATCAAATACGTGATTAACCATCAGTAATTATCGCAACTATATATATATTGTAACCTCTGGCTGTAAATTGATTTTCCCTTCAAATTTCACTTGGGGTTCTGAAATGAAAACGTATGGGGTAATACCAGAAATTACTGGATGCACCTCCCCAGCGTCCATCCTTTTAAATTATTTATTTATGAGACTTCACAAATTCACACTTTTGAAAATAACACTACATTACTGAAAGTATAAGTCTTAAATCACATGTAAACAAACCAATGTGAGGACGGGAGGGGTGGGGCAGAAGTGATTATAACCTATTTCTGTATTAGCGCCATGATACTCCTAGTTGTATAATTTCTCCTGTTTTACTAAAACTATTTGTTCTTATTTCAAATCGTCCCAGTAATAAATCCATGAGTTTTATGCATACACTCAGAATATTAAAGTAATCTTAATCATCAACAAAAGCTTTACATAGCTCACTATGATCTAAAGGTTATAGCTGTGAGTAGACAGAGTTCTGCAAAGGAAGTATCCCCATGCCTCTGTAGGCTCAGTTTAGCAAACCTACCCACTCATTAAGGATATAAATTCTGTTAAATTAAAATAAGTTAAAAAATCAGATTACAATATCTTCAAAATGCTAAGTCTTAATTCAAATAATTTTCATGTTTTAATTAAATAAAGTATTAAATACATTTAAGAGGAAACTATCATTAATGTTTGGGAGAAGAAAGGGGAGGCAGTATATTTTACTCTTGGTGCAACCTATTACTGGCATTAACAATTTTATTGTGCAATATAGATTTGAATTATTAACGATATAATATTAACATAAATTAGAATTTACTTATCAAGGTGAGGTACCAGGTAATTCATATATTGGAAAGAATTGTTGACTATCTTGATATTTCTAAGCAAATTAATTGCTTCATATAATGTTATACGAATAAATGTATAAATCAAAAGTTACTCTAAATAACAAAATAAACAATTTTGTTATGTGCATGTAGGATAGGAGTAATATACATACCAAGTTTCATAAAATTCGTTCAGCAGTTTCGGCATAATAAGGTAACAAACAAACAGACACCTAAGGCACAAATTGCAGATATGTCAATGGCATAGAAACGAAAAAGTATTGTGAAATTTCGAGAAAAGAAAATCAATGTACAGAAAGAGATTACAATTTTATTTTTATATATATACCAGCTAAGGTACCCGGCTTCACACGGGAAATCATTTGAGGCTGAATGATGATATTTTTTTTTGCGCTTTACTTTGTACAATATTTTTACATTTTCCCGTCTCAATGCTTAGGATTTACACCTGAGTCCAGTGTGCTGTGGATATGTTAATAATAAAAGTATTTATTTTGTACTTAATTCTATAAAATACACAATATTTTTATATTAACCGTTTCCTGTGCATGTATATTTTATATTTCATACCTCTCTTATAAACCCCACCCCTATCCGTACCTCGAAATTTTAATATAACTTATAATCAGGGAGGTGTTAATACCAAATCACATAAGGAGTTTCGTTAAGTTCGGTTGAGTCTTTTGGGCCAAATAAAGTTGACTCCCAGTATAGTTTTTAGCGTATATCACATTTATACTTTGGTATATGACCAAAGTGTATATAATAAAAGTTACTCTAAATAACAAAATAAACATATTTTGTTATGTGCATATTTGCCGAAAAACCAACAGGAAACGAAATATCGCTATTTTTAATTTCAGGCCTCTCTTATAACCCCCACTCCTGTTCGTCTCAGAGAATATTAATATAGCCTAAAACCTAAATTGGGTTAGTAGTAATATACTTACCAAGTTTCATAAAATTCGGTTCAGCCGTTTATGATTCTATAAAGGACATATAGACAATCATTCATTCATATATATATATATATATATATATATATATATATATATATATATATATATATATATATAAATTAATTAAAACAAGAACTATTAAATCATGCAAGTTAACCCTTTCCACTCCAATGTCAAGTGTCACTCGACACTGATTTTGTTCCACTAGCTCCACTGTCGAGTGATACTCGACATGGTGCAATACCTCTTTTTGCGGAAAATTTTAAAACAGGAGGGATTTAGGGAAAACACTAAAAGTAAAAAAACGTAATTTTAGCGTGGAGCTGGTGGAATAAAAACAAAAACAGCCTTGGAGTGGAAAGGGTTAAGCGTAAATTTTTTATGACGAGGACAAAGCCCAAGTTGTTTTTGGTCGTTCCTAATGATGGTAACGGTATGATTAAGCCAAAGGCATGACGTCTGTAATGGAAGTCAAGACTGTGGAGTCCAGTTCTCTTGCTTGTGTAAGAAGGAATTATGTTATATTTGTTTAATTTCAGAGTTGTACCAGCTCCTGTTGTTGAAAAGAGACCTCAAAGTTCTGCACTTAGTGGTGAGCAACCAAAGACATCAACATCCCCTCCAGAGCTCTTGGAACCATGGAGCACAAGAGGAATAGCAAGCATTAACACAATTCTAGCTTGGCAGCCTTCAGACCAAGACAGCATGTAAAACAAAAAATGCATCACACAAGAGCTGCATAAACTAAGCAGATTTCCCACGTGTTGGTATAACACTCCAAACTGATGAATAGAAGGAAAGGGGACTTACTGTGGCAGAAAAGAAGAAAACACAAATAACTCAGTTAATACTTGAGTCACAAAACAATGCATAGAACAACAATTGAAGAGAATCAATAGTTTA
The DNA here is from genome assembly GCA_019009955.1 of Riptortus pedestris. Classification (NCBI taxonomy): domain Eukaryota; kingdom Metazoa; phylum Arthropoda; class Insecta; order Hemiptera; family Alydidae; genus Riptortus; species Riptortus pedestris. The sequence continues at coordinate 171,072,294 of CM032228.1, forward strand.
ACAAGATTGGTTCAATAACGTTTTACAATCCAACTTATAATAATGAAAGTATTTTGAATTTTTGAGTTCTCCCCTCTAAACCCTACTATTCCAGATCTGATTCCAGCCAATTACCAAAACGATCTTGAGGACATTTGAGGAAAACTTTTTAAAATGAGTTGTGAGTACAACCTCAAATCCAGGCAGTGGGAGGGGGGGGGGGTTAGAGGGTGGAATTTCAAAATATCTCTGTTAATATGTGTCGGATCAAAAAATTGTATAGAACAAATCTTATTGCAAATGTAGTGTTCTATAAATGTTGTTATGTATGATTTTTCACTATCTTGATTATTAACCGAGATATTTCATTGCTTAGTTTTCGTTTTAAGTTCAGTAAACCCCCATTCCTACTCATGTCATATGAACAATAAGCTGTTATGTTATGAAGCACTGTATTTGAAGCCTAAACACCAAATGTTCTTGATCAACTTTCACATTTTGAGATAAATGCAAATACACACGTATGAATGATTGATGCACGTGTGAAATCTTAGTTAATGCAGCCCCTGTGTGACAGACTTTTCATTATCTCCTGAGTAGGATCAATGGACATTTGAAGAAATTTTTCAAAGATCACATAATGTGTACAACCTAAATAGCTGATTTCCCTTAAAAGAAATATGCTAAAAGTGTTAATTATTAAGATGTTGACAAATAAATACATTTTAGGTGAAATTACAATGTTGTCTTCTTATATAGTTGCCAGTCTGCATTGTTTCTGTTTGAAAAATAAAAACGTTTTAAAAGAAATAATTGACTTTCCTTTACCAAGTGCAAGAATCAAATACAGAAAATATCAGGTTTCATACGAATTACTATTTCACAATATATTATAACATCATTAGAGGAATACCATAATGAATAAAAAATATAACTAAAAAGTGGACAGTTAAATTTAAAAAATCTGATGTAGGAACCCCATGTTTTCTATGTACTCCTACGAAATTAAATATACAAAATGTTTTGCTGCACTTATTTAAAGTTATTTCATTTCAAAGTGATATATCTCTGTTCCATGTAAGTTCAAGAACATTATAGAACATAACTTTTATGATAAACAAAAAAAGGTTTATACAATTATTTAATATCTCTTGTGAATAAATTAGCAACTTTTCATTTTCACCCTTTCCTAAACCACCTTCCCTTTAATCGATTTGAACTACAAAGATAACGACACAAATAGATTTCTCACAGTCCCAAATAGGAAATTAAAACATTCTATTGCTAGTTGTTTTAGTGTTATGCGAGAGACATACAAATACGCAGAAGTTAGACTGAAATTAATTAGATTCTGGAAGGGTCAAAAAAGATAACTGAAAACCAAATTTTTTGAGGTTACAATATTTTTTTTTATTTTGTACAAGGTAGTAAAATGGTCCAATAAAGGAAAATTAAATTTCATATAGTAATAGGGTAAACATATCAAAATCTAAATGGGCGAACAGCTAGAACTATAGTAGTAAAACATTTTCCTACAAATTTTTCATGATGGAATCACTCTGAATTAAAAAGGTAAAGCACTTCATTAGTGGATGTGGGAAAATGAAAAACTAATCTTTGAAAAATGACTTTATTGGCCAAGAGGGTTTATTTGGATAGTCAGAAAATGGAGGGAGCCAGAAACTATTGCAACAGAAATCCATATGGGACGGAAAGAATTTTGGGGATTAATTTGGAAGACCATAGGCTCCTAATGCTTTCATTTAAAATGAAATAATGGGAATTAATATAAAGTAGCTAATAAACAATCAAGTATATAGCAGCTATTATTGACCATATAAATAAATGAATGATGTTCTGAAATGTGGCAATTAAAGAGGCATTTGGCCACCCTCCAATTGTCAATCCTCTCAAGGTAACCTTCATACACACATTGCTGGAGAGGGGTATAAAGGTTCCTGCCTTCATCAACCAATAGTATATGAACTCTTCTCCATAAATGATGATGAGGGTATTTTAAATAATAAATTAAATGTATGTGAAAATAGGCCATTTGTTAGTAAATCCAGAGTGACAGGTTAATGTTAAAACTATCAACTTTCAACCGAGGCTCATTTCAGGTTTTCCTCAAGGCATGAATAATGGTTAAGTAATAGAAAATCTAATTTACTATAATTCCTTTTGTAACCCCCATTATCCTTCATTTATAAGTCAGGGGTGTGATAAGGTCAAATTTTTACTATTTCATTTTACAAGAAAAAATGTTGTTTAAAAAAATATAAACTATAATTTATTGTGCCAGATATGTCATTAGCAACAATCATCAAGTGGACCATAATATATAGGTTTATATGTACAAATGCAATACAAATCTTCAAGTATATATCGCTTTATTATTTACAATTTTTTTTCCAAGAATAAATACCAACAATATGTTAAAATAATTATATTTACATAATATTATAAATTTTAAATATCACATCAAGATTTGATCAGTCATTTATATAAATTACAAAGTAGGCTTGTCTTCATTTTTAAGTAATCAGAATATTAGAAATTAAAACAATTACTCCAAAATATATTAACTTCAGCAAATGTTAGTCATAACATATATATATATATATATATATATATATATATATATATATATATATATATATATATATATATATAAAACACAAGACTATAAAACCAACAATAATTTAATTTTTCTTCTTTAATTTTACTGCCAAATTTCTCAAATATTTTAAAATATTAATTTGCAAGAGAGAGATTAAACAAGGACATTTTAAAATTTGCTTCAGTTTATAAATACTATAAGCCAAATATAAGAATAACTTGAGGGTCTCATATTGCAAAGCTTTTGTTGATAATATCTACTTTAGAGAATCAGAGTTCATCATGCTTTCTTAGGCTTAAAGGCACTTTGGATGTGACCAGTTTGCAACCTGTAGGACAGAATTCTCCTGTAAGGTCAGAATAGAGAACTTCTTCATTCAAAGGACATTCAAGGGATGAAAGAACATCTCTATAAAAAAAAAATTAAAATATTACAACTAGAAAGTAATTTCCTAGATTATTAATTTAATTTAAAAATACAGGACTGTCCTTTGGACTTATCAATTCACTTATTATAATATTATCAAAGTCAATAAATTATTTTAGTAGTTCAGTAAGAATATAGTATATAAAAGTATGATTACTAAACTGCATCATCATTTAAAATAAAAATTCAAAATCATTATGACTATGCCTTCTCTTTTCAACCATTGTGTTTTTTTGGAAGCTGCTCTTTTCTATTGCTATTACTACTATACCCACCAAATTTGCTAAGATATTTGATTTCTTCAAAAACTTATTTATGCCTCCCTCTTCCCTTACATCCAATGATCTTACCTTCAAATGTAGTAGAAATGAAATTGTACCTAATGATAAGCTGATATGATTAAGAAGTTTCACCCTCATTTTTTTTCTCCAAAAGGCCTTTTTGGGGAGTAAACATTTTCTATATGTATATCATTAGGTAATGGGGAGAAATAACATATATCTTGACATAAGAGCAAGAATGGCTCCATATAAGGTAGTGAAACATGGTCTTCCACTGTTTGAGTTCTTTCCAAACAAACTTGGGAAGGTGCTACTGGTCTGGGGTGCAAATTATATTGGAGCCACAAAGGAGTAGCACAGATAGTACATAAGAAGCAACCCAAAACTAATGAAAACATATGGTGAACCTGACATTACAGCCTAAAATGCTATGGTACACCAGGAGGAAGTAGGAAAAGAAGTAATTCTAGGTGAAAATGACCTGAAGTATTGTGGAAGTTGACAGTAATTGGAAAAGCCTAGCCAAGGTGCACAAGGAATGGGCAACTATCACAGTGGCAGAGTCTCAGGTCATTTAAGGAGATTACCTAGGATAGGGAAGGCCGCAGTGCTATCTAGTGAAGATTACCTTCACTCCTATAGCTTAGAGAGTACCACTTGCTAAGGCAGATCAGGAGTACTGAGTACAAGCTTTGTGAACAAAATAAGTTAGCTTGCTACAGTGATGCTAATTATTCTGCCGATCCTAGGAAGCTGAAGTACCTATTATCTGTTTAAAAGGGGAACAATTATATCTCAAGGAGATATTAGATGAAAATGAGCTATGTTAATTAATGTGTGATATAGGTGTATTTTATGTAAATAATAAAGATTACCAATATCAATGTTTTTCTGTTATTTTTGCCCCAACTTATCTCCCTTCCCAGTTCATAAATTCCTTAAAATAATAAATTTAAAAATTTTGGTTTGACAAAAATTTTGGAAAAATAATCTTTCTTATAAACAATGAATTTGTACCAAATACATTTTTTTTTAATATGGGGCAGATATTTGTAGAAATTCCATTATTTATTACAAAAAATGAAAATTAAAATTGAATTTTAAAAGAAATTGACCTTAAACTATTGGTACTCTATGAGTAAAAAGTACTGACTATACAAATTATTCTTGTCTCAATTAAGCAGTTAAATAAGCAATAACTAAGATTGTTATTACCAGAAGTCTTAAAGGAAATCAAGGTACATACTCTATGATCACATGATAAATCTGGAAAAATTGTCGATATTCAAGGTTCATTTTTCAACAAAGAAAATTGTAGGAAGGCTGCTGTTGAACTGTTGAACAATTGTATGGATGCATGTTGATTTGATGGCAATACAAGGAATTCAAGACAGATTTGGACAAGAGAAACTTTAGGCCAGGAGTAAAGTAATACCGAAATTCTAACTCCAGCAGCTGTGAAGATCCTATTTATCAGTAGTGGAATTGTTGATAGTTTCGAGGTAAAATTAAAAAAAATAAAAACTGTAGCTCAACAGCCCATGAAAGGCCAAGGCCTGCCACATGGCTAAGTAGGTCAAGCACAAGGTGGGGGGCATGCCACACTCCCTGGAATTCAAGTTAATAAATTTAAAAGGGTTAAACAAATTGAGGAGTTGAGCACAAGTCTTATAGGCCAATGACATGAATGCCAATTCAAAGCAATAACAGCATTACACAATATGCCTGAAGACTCGTGCCATCTAGATTACTGATAATGAACTCTAATACCATGTAGTAGACACCCCAATAACACATAAAATACATTTATTTTTATAAGTTATATTAGATGACTTTTAATGCACCAGTTCCTCAATTGCTAATACCTCTTTTGCAAAAGAACTTTTAAATGAAAACATAAACAGGCTTCAATGATAGCCTTGGCACTGAGTAGCAGTTCTGTTAATGTGCTGAAATAAACACGCAGCCAAGCCAGCTGAAAAAGCATTTCATACAGAATGTAACTCTACTGGTCCTTTCAAATAATTTAGACTGGACCATTAACACGTTCAAAGCTAGAAGACATGCTGAGGTGAGTCTATATGGATATAACAAACTGAAACATCCCAAGTACAAGCACTTTTACTGCAGCAGCTATTCTGCCTCCTCCAACTAATTCATTGCTAAAGAAAGATCCTCACAGCTAATGAACCCTTATGTAAATGATACACGCCACCAGGAAAAACTAAGATTGGATACTAAAAAAAAAAAAAAAAAATTAAAAAAAAAATAAAGTCCGTCACGCAGGGGCTGCGTAAACTAAGCAGATTTCTCATGTGAAGTTTTACAATAGAGAAATCTGCATACTGGTAACACAATACCACTGTGATTAGATAATGAGAAATCTTTCAGTTAATTAAAATAAATTCCCAACTGAAACAGCTTCTGAATTGTAAGAATAATTTATATTTTAATAACTCAAATTTTAGTAGTCCAAGAACTAAAGAAGGGGGGGGGGGCGGATGAACAGAACGTATTTGCATAAATCTCACAAAGTACTGAAGGTAAGGTAAGGTTAGAAGAAGCTTCCATCTTACCCGAGAAGTTACGAAAATGGCCGACATAATCAACTATACCCGACCACATGTCTCACAGACTTCATAAAAATGCAAATATCTCTGTTAATATTCAAGATAGAGAATAAATATTTATAGTAAAATTAGTTTGCAATAAGATTCGTTCTATAAAATTTTTACATCCGATGCATAATAACGGAGATATTTCGAATTTTCGAAAATCCCCCCTCCCTCTTGTCCGATTTCAGCCATTAACGAACTTGATCTGTCTTTTTACATAAAACGGTTAAATATCGAGTTTCATAACGATCAAACAAAAATTGCGACCGCTAGAGCGTTAACAGACTAATATATATATATATATATATAGATATATATATATATACAGGGTGTCGCCAAACCAAACGGCCAAACTTTAGGGATCGATAGAGGATCGAAAAACTAAAACAAAAAGTCCGTCCTCTGGCATATGCCTCGTTTTCACTTCGTTTTCGAGAAAATCACAAAAAACTAAAAATAGTTGTGCAAAAACTAGTTAAGGCCAATGGAAGAGCGGATTTTATTCCTTGAATGAATTTTAGCAATAAATTTTATTCGAATACAATTATTGTATTCTAATCTTATACTAACAGAAAGGTAATTGAAAAAAAAATTATTTTTTATTCAAATATTCATAGTATAAAAAAATTACCTATTTAAAGTAGATAACATTATGAACAATAACTGAAGATTAAAACATAAAAAAAGATTACAAATTTAGAAAATTAATAAAATAATTAAATATTCTTACTTGGAAAACATAAATGTTTCAGTTTTTATATGGGTCTACCTTAGTGAGAAAAAAAAACCTGAAAATTTTGAAGGTTTTACCTTCTCTAAAATTACATCGTTAATTTCTAAAGCGTCAACGTAAATGTTGTTCGAAGTGCTGGCCTCTCGCTGCAATACACGCATCACATCGTGCACTCACAGATCGCACTGCATCTAAACATTGTTCTGCGGTGAGCTGGTTGCAAACCATTCTGATGCGCTCGATGAGGTCATCCCTTGTGCGGACGGGCTCTCGGTAGACATTTTCTTTCACATATCCCCACACGAAGAAATCTAGTGGCATGAGGTCCGGAGACCGGGGAGGCCAAGGCACCGGCCCACCTCGTCCTATCCAGCGACCTGGGTAGTTGATGTCCAACCAGTCTCGTACGGTCCTTCCGTAATGTGCAGGACAACCATCGAGTTGAAACCAGCTCTCAAGCCTTGTTTCCAAAGGGATATCTTCCAAAAGTGCCCGTAAGTCATTCTCCAGGAATAGATGATAACTTTCAGCGTTAAGTCGAGCAGGTAAAAATACGGGACCTATTATGCGATTATAACAAAGACCGACCCACACGTTTACAGAAAACTCATGCTGGTAGTGAAATTCTCTAACAGCGCGGGGATTTTCATGTGCCCAAAGGTGGTAGTTTCTTTGATTGAATATGCCCGCACGTGTAAAAGTCGCTTCGTCCGTCCAGATTACTTTCGAACTTAAGTTTACATCGTTTTGCAATTGTTCTTTGTACCAATTACAAAAATTTAATCGGTGGGGATAATCAGCGGGTATTAAATTTTGTACATGGTAAGCATGCCTGCGGTCAGCCCTTAATGTGCGCCAAATGGTTGTCTTTGGTATGCTTAGAACTGAAGCAGCTCTCCGGACGCTTGTGCTAGGGTTGGTATCGGAGCCTGCATACGGTTTCCACGACGATTACATGAGAAGGACCCAGTCTCTCGAAGCCTTCTGAAAGTGCTGGTAAAAACACCTCTGTGTGGGGTTTCTCGGTCAGGAAACTGTCTGCAATATTCCTGAACTGCCTGACGTGCATTGCCATCGCAGAATCCGTAGACGTAGACTATGTCCGCGTATTCAGCATTGGTAAATCTAGGCATATTTGTTGACTTCCCTGAACAGTACTAGCAACATCACTAATGTGAGAATGCGAAGCTGGATTCCCCCCAAAAAGGATTAAAATGATAGTAAACATTTTAATCCTTTCTTTTTAAGTTTAAACACTCAACCTAGACGTTTTATTGATAAGGAAAGCGTGAGAATATTCATGTTTTCTAAATTTACTCCTCGTAAATTAAAAAATTAAGCTTATTCAAAAAGCCAATAGTTTTTTGTAATTTAAATACATTATTAAAAAAAAACTACACTTTTTGCACAACTATTTTCATTTTTTTGTGATTTTCTCAAAAACGAAGCGAAAACGAGGCATATGCCAGAGGACTTTTTTTCTTAGTTTTTCGATCCTCTATCGATCCCTGAAGTTTGGCCATTTGGTTTGGGGACACCCTGTATATATATATATATATATATATATATATATATATATATATATATATATATATATAATTTTGAATGGACCTCATTTTCGTCATCTCCAGGGTAGGATCGATGGACATTTGAAGAACTTTTTCGAAAATCGCGTCATGAGTACGACCTCAATAGCTGATTTCCCTAAAGGGAAATCTGCTAAAAAATAAGGCCTTTGGGAAGGATGGTTTACAAAAGAACCCACTAAGGTATGGAAGTAGCAAAATTACCAGGGAGCAATGCAGTCTATCCTAACATCTAGAAAAAGAAGGACATGACTGAGGAAAGGGCAAAACTCAACTATGTACTAATATTTTTACAAACAAAGTAGATTTTAAGGATGTTTAGAAATAAAAATCATGTAAATTAGTTTCCTGTTATTTTTCCTGTAAAATGCTACTTTATAAAAACCATATAACTATCATTTGAAACTTTTTTTTTCTAACATCTACTTAATGAATACTAAAAAGTTGAGAGAAGGCCTTGAAAGAAGAACGAAGAAAGAAGCTCATCCTGAAAAGGAGGAATACAATATACAGACTGACTTCTAATGGTGACGTGAGCCCGTCTATAAACTATATTGTCTTGTCACAATAAATATGATAAGATACCTATGTAATGTAAATGATGTCATGCAAAGATGACTGTTAGTGGAAAATTCAAAATACTTAACAATAAATTAAATAAAAGGGTAGAATAAATCTATAATGTCTTTATTGCTAAGTCACGTAAATAGTGTAATAACTTACTTCATAATAGATAATTGTAAAGGTTTTCCTAGTGTGGACATTTCTCGTTTCAAACACTTCAATACAGTCTTTATATCCATGGGTAGAAAAGGGATAAACAATTCATGTACATTAAGATGTTTCACTTCTCTTTGGCTAAAAGTCTCCCATAAAGCTGATATTGATTTCCAAAGTCCACCTTCAAAAAGGTAAAGAAAAAAAACAAATGATGTATTGTAGATACTGATCAGAATTTATTGGAAATTACATCAGATTTAATTATATCAAGGACCTCAATTGATACATTTTTACCAATAATAATTTTAACCCACATTTATTTAAATTAAAATTGTCACTATTAATTTGTCTTTTATAGCACTGTAAGTGTATATATATGTTCACACATGTGTAACAGAATGGGAAGGTCAGCAGAAATTTATTAAACATCTCTCTATAGCGATATATAGCTGTACCTACTTACAGAATTAATCCAAGCATAATGTGACAATTTTGTTATAAACATACAGCAAAACCATACTCTCCACAACTAGTGCTTACTGCACTGTGCCAACAGGTGCAACTGAAGTCATAGCAGAATATTTACCAGTCTTTGAGACTTTGAGCTGTAGTCAAGAGCATCAAGGTAGAATCTAAAATGTGAATTATGTGCAAAGATTGAATGAACAATGTTTTGTAGCCAACATATAACCAGAACATAAACCACACAAAAGAAGTCCTCACAGAAGAGTAACTATGAAGGAATGGTAACATGGATAAATACAGCTCTTCCTGTACATAACCATATGAATAAAGACCATGTGGCAGATTTTTGGAACTATACAGATCATTTTGAGCTATGCCAGTTTACACAACTTTTGAAAGAAACAAAATCCGATGAAGGGAAATTAACGATGTATACCATTTATTGTTAAATTGTCCTTTGTACACATGATGTATGATACGGAAAACATTTTGTATCTGATTGGAAACATACTTGGATCTAATAGATAGAAATGTGAAGCCTAAAAGAAAGCTGTGGAGAGCAAGCTGGTAAGAACCAAATATGGGTGACAAATCTTAAGTATACACCAAGCTCCTTTAACGTAATGTTCGAAGATAGAGGACAACTGGAGCTGAATTGTTGGATTCAACTTCAAAGGAGAGCATGGACAGAATATATTTCCAAGAGGTTAACACATTAGGTGGATTTATTTTTGGATTTTAAGATGAGCCTTACATCATCGTCATTAGAATAGATCCATCTGCCCCAGTAATAAGTATATAATTTATAGGTGATAATATCAATTCCAAAGTGTGTAGCCTCTCTTACCATTTTCAGTTTTAAGAGCATGCATAAAGTCTTCCAAGACAAAGTCTTCCCGAGGTATCCCCTCTTTCAAGAAATGTGATGTTGTAGTCACAATATCCTGTGCACTGTCCTGAGAGATGTAAATGAACATACTTTGGCTGAAATTAATAAAAAAAATATATATATGAAATATTTGAAAAAAAATAACATTCCTTTTCAGGTATTATTATTTATAAAGATTCAACCAAATATATGACAAACAAATTAGGATTATAATTCCTACTTCAGACTTCATAAAAATGCAAATATCTCGATTAATATTCAAGATAGAGAATAAATGTATATAACAATATTTATAGTAAATTTAATTTGCAATAAGATTGGTTCTATACAATTTTTCGATCCGATGCATAATAACGGAGATATTTTGAATTATCGAAAATCCCCCCTCTAGTCCGATTTCAACCATTAACGAACTTGATCTGTCTCTTTAAATAAAACGGTTAAATATCGAGTTTCGTCACGATCAAACAAAAATTGCGACTGCTAGAGCGTTAACAGACAAATAGATATAGATAGATCTATATATATATATATATATATATACAGTCGACTCTCGCTATCACGAAATTCCACGGTGTTATGTATAGTTCGTCATAGGCACAGTTTGAGTTATAGAGGTGAAATAAATGAAAATTTGTGTTACAGAGGTAAAAAAAATGTACTGTGATTTATTCCCTACATCTTCTACAAGTCTACATAATCTTAATATTTTACGAATATTTAAAAGAATTAAAATATGTATATATACATAATTTTAAAAAAACGGTAAAACACACAGAAAACAGAAAATATAATAGTAATTCCACTGATTAATAAGTCCTTAATCTTCCTTTACTTAAAACTGAAAAACACTATCAGTCATAATGTTGATTAAAATAAAAAAAACTTTGCTGTATCCCTTACAGCTTTAAAATTAATCATTTAACTTGGTACAGTACAATAAAAAATACTTACAGTAAACATAATAAATATCGCGTAAAACAGAGTAAACAGTACCGACCATATTACTGCAATCCCACTAGAAATAGTCCGTTATCTTCTTCTGTTTAAGACTGTTAGTAACACGTTTGACATTCATATTCTCGATTGAAACAATTGAAGAAAACACACTGTCTGGAACATCACTGGTTTTTTCTAAAAACATAAGTAGAGTACGTACTGCAGCTTTGGCTTCTTTAGATTTGACGTCTGCTGGTTCTTCAACCTCGTGACCTTCGTCAGAAGGAGCGTCTTCATCGTTGGTTAAGGAATCCGAATAAAATATAACCGGAAAATTAGTTCGTGTTAGCGAGAGTCGACTGTATATATATATATATATATATATATATAACAAACAAAGAGACACCAAAACCAAAGATTATTATCGTTTCAATTCCACGTGCAATGAAAAAGTATCATGAAAAAATCAATGTGTGTTGATTCAAAAATGTTTATTTGATCTATACCATACTCAATTTTTAACAGTTTCAAATCTAAAGATGATATTAGTTAATGATTCAAATTGGGGGATTTAAAGCGAGTTAATTAAAATTTTAAATATCTCGGTTAATATGAGTTAGATCGATTTTATATAACCAATGTTTAATTTCGTACAATTGTTGTTAAATACATTTTTTTTTATCCCAAATATTAAGTGAGTTACCTGTATTTTTATGTTTTCAGCCTCAGTACAACCCTCACTTATAATCGCATGATTTCATTATAAGTAACTGAGAACATTTCAAATTCAGTTTTCATAGGCTTCTTACTTTAAGAGAAATAGAGAATAGACGGTGAGATAAGATGATCAGCGTGTCATACTAACACATGGGAAATCTGCTCCATTTACAGAGCGCCTGTGAGAGCCTTTTTTATTTTTCTTGCAAGTTTCATGAGTCCTTAATGAGGTGTGTCATTATTCAAATACTAAAAAATTTCTTTAAATGTACTTCAAGAGCTTGAAACATGCAGATCCTGACTGACTAGTGGCCTCATTGGAATGGCCTGTACATGAATTATTTATAGGTTGCACTATTTGGGCCAATTCTTACCAATGGCAATATTCTTCTGGTTTAATTGTAGATGTTCTTCTTTCATGTTTTATTTATTCAACTAAATGTTACATGAGACTTAGGAATATGAATGACATATACTAGAACAAACTAGATAAAATCATTTAGTTATAATTACCTATATGCAGAATTTTGCTGCCATCGGAAAGGAGGCATATCATTTAAAATAGCTATTGAAGTTTCATTGAGGTCATCAAAAACAAAAATTGATCTTCTACAAGTTTCAACTATTTCTTCAATTTTCTTAGACCAAACTTCCTGAAAAAATAGAATAAATAAACTAACCATTCTTCCTTTCACCCCTCCTGCCCTACCCCAATGCTAGATTATTCATATTAAATCTTGGTGTCCGAAATAAAGAATAAAACTGGGTAACCCCACTGTCATATGTTGTAAGGCCTTACACACTTGTTTTCATATATAAACATATGTCCAGTAAAATCTCAATTTAAAACAAACAAGACAAAATCCTTTCTTCTTCTGGCTTAATTTTCCCTAATATTCCTTGTACGATACTCTTTTGAAAGAGATTCCACTTCTTTAGACAAGCATTCAGCATGATCTAAATGTGATTGTCCCTCCCTACATGGTTAGGACCCAAGACCCCATGTATAATGAGCTCAGCACAAATGGAATCTGGTCTAGGAATGAGGTTCAAAACCATGACTCCCAAGCTCCAATACAACACATTCATCCTTTCAGGTACTCCAAGCCCCTGTTTATAAGAGAAATCACAAAATACATCATGACAGTTAAGGTAAATTTGCAATTACCTTGAATTTTTCCACTCCAAGTAAATCTATTTGTACAGACGGTGAAAGTAATAATTTCTTTTTAAAAATGCCACAATTTGACAAAATGTCAGCTGCTAAAGTTTTGCCAACACCAGTAGGACCATGAAAACGAAGTACAATTGGAATATTCGACAAATCTAATCCAAATGTCAGCTTTAACTTTTTAAAATGTGCTTCAAGAGAGGGAATGAGGTTTTCGGTAATGAATGGTTGCCCATAAATTTTAAGTGTTAATTCATCCAGACAATCTAAAAAGAAATAAAGAAATTTTAGATTATTAACAACAAAAACATGTATTTAAAGACAGTCTTACAGGACCAATTTTGTTTCACCAATCATAATAAGGTAAAATCCGTAATTAAGGAATTAATTAGTCATATTGTCTTGAATTATTAATTTTTTAAAGTTTTAAAATTTATAAGAAAAAGTCATCATATTTCAGAGCACTGACAACTGTATCACAACTACACATGATTTAAACATTTGTAGGCAGATTCATAAAACTGAAGTTAAGATGAAATTGTTGAATACTACTTAAGCACATTTTGGTCTGTCATATAGAATGCAATCAACAACAAAATATGGCAATTACATACAAATTTTAAAGGATATATATATATATATATATATATATATATATATATATGTGTGTGTGTGTGTGTGTGTGTGTGTACTGTTATATAACCTTTAATTAATTTGTATTTTATTTTTATATAACCATGTAAATAGTAAAAGTCCGTCACGCAGGGGCTGCGTAAACTAAGCAGATTTCCCACGTGAAGTTTTACTATAGAGAAATCTGTCCAATAACAAGTGTAGTAAGTAGTAAGGGATCACTAAACTTATACACGAGGGACGAATAGTTATGAAAACGGCCGCCAGAGCTCTCTTCGGAAAGTACCAAACAGCTCACTCCTGCCGACCAATGCAGAATACAAATGCAAATATCTCGGTTAATATTCAAGATAGGGAATAAATGTATATAACAATATTTATAGTAAATTTAATTTGCAATAAGATTGATTCTGTACAATGTTTCGATCCGACGTGTAGTAACGGAGATATTTCGAATTTTCGAAAATCCTCCCCTCTAAACCCCCCCTCCCACTGGTCCGATTTCAGCCGTTAACGAACTTGATCTTTCTTTTTACATAAAACGACTAAATATCGAGTTTGGTAACGATCAAACAAAAATTGCGACCGCTAGAGCAGTAACAGACAAATATATATATATATATATATATATATATATATATATATATATATATATATATACAGTTTTGAACGGACCTCATTTTCGCCATCTACTAGGTAGGATCGATGGACATTTGAAGAAAAATTTCGAAAATTCCGTCATGAGTACAACCTCAGTAGCTGATTTCCCTTAAGGGAAATCTGATAAAACTTATATATATAAACTAAAACCTACTATATTATTAAAAATGAACACCCTCTTCAAGCAACGAAGATAAATTTGGAGGAATTATACATAGGTTACCACATTTTCCAAATCAGAGTGGGACTAATAATGTTATTTAACAACTCATTCAATAAATAAATGACCACTGCCCATACGGGAATCAAACTCATGACTCAAGAGTATTAAGAGCAATACCTTAACTGAGAAAGGCTAATCTGAGTAATTTTAGTATCATTTTTTCTTAAAAATGGTAATATGACATTCACCAGCAGACAGCCAAAAATACCTCTCAGAAAAATATATATTGCCTACACACATTTATTGCCTGACACTCAAGACAAATTTTCCTTTGTACCTAAAACTAATTTTATATATATAAGAGATATGGTAAACTTCCGACTTGTCTGGTGGTGTGGCTTAATTAACATCTCTTGTACTTGGGCGACGAGTTTTTAAAGAATCTCCATTAGAAATGCTGTTTGTAATTGCATCATCATTAGAATATTCCCTAATTATTGTAGCGCATCAATAGCTATCACTATTGGTGATACCAATCAAAGATTGGTTCTTTGGCACTTAACTTTTTTATACAACTCATAACAACAGAGATGTAATGAGTTTTTTAATTCCTCCCCTTACTTCTCGTCCTATTTTAGCCATTGACTAATATGATCTTTAATGTTAAATAAAACAGTTAAATATTGAGTAAGGTATGACTAATCAAATAAATATTGACAAGTTAAGAATGTAAAATCTTAAATGACGTCATCACACAATTTCTTTGCATGTACCTCACACAGTAAAAGTTTAAAGAAAACAATAGTTGTATTTGAACTTTCAATAAAGTGGTTCATCATATAACAGCTTACTGTTAATATGGCATGAGTAGGAGTGAGGTTTTAATGAAGGCTGCAAATATCTCTGTTAATATTCATGATAGAGAAAATACGTACAAAACAATAGGCAATTAAATTTTCTATAAAGTCGGTTCTATACAATTTTTGATCCAAGGTAAGGCGACAGGGATGTTTTGAATCTCTAAAATTCACCGTTAACCACCTCCGCTCCCACTGGTTTGATATCAGTCGTAACAAATTTAAACGTTAGTTTTACATAAAATGCTTATATTGAATTTGATAATAAGACAAAAATTGCGACCATTAGAGTGCATATATTGGTCCCAAAATAAGGGGGGGGGTTAGAGAGAGGGGATTTGAAAAATTCAAAATATCTCTGTTACTATGAGATGGGTCAAAAAATTATACAGAGCCAATCTTGTTAAACTATTGATGCTCTACAATTTTTGCTCTACACATTTTCTCTTAACACAAATATTGAGTGGTAAGGTACATGTGCTTGAAGTATTTTATAGTAGAATATAATAATGGATTTTAAGTCAAAATTGTATTGTTGCAATCCATTTAAAGAAGAACATCATGCAAGAGTAGAGAAGAATTCAAGGAATGTTCAGGAGTTGCTGGTAGACAAGTGTCCTAATGTACTGCCAGATGGAAAAATTTGCAGTAAATATATAAAAAAATATTAGCAAACTTATCACCCTGCAGGTGTTACCCTAGCTGTGCCAGGTACTTCAATTAGTGGAGGCTACATGAAAATCATTTTGACATTGTGACTGTTGTGATGTGAAGAGAATATTCCTTCGTGTTTATTCCACATTATATATATATATATATATATATATATATAATTTTGTATGGACCTCATTTTCATCATCGCCTAGGTTGGATTGATGGACATTTAAAGAAAAATTTCAAAAATCTCATGAGTACGACCTCAATAGCTGATTTCCCTCGAGGGAAATCTGCTAAAACTGACCTTCATGTCATCCGTTTCTTCATAAGTTTGCTATACATATAAACTTCATGAAGGAAAGCTGCTTAGTTTATGAAGCCCCTGTGTGACGGACTTTTTTATTTCCCCATGGACCTCTCCTCTGTATCAATTGTCTTTCCTGCCAAGCCAGACATTTGTGTTTTCAAAAGATGTAACATCCTCACAAAGCTGGATCCATAACACCAACTGGAAGAACATACACTCTCAATGCATCAGATCTGTAGAACAATAACAATTTAATTGGAAACTTGTAAAACAGTTATTACCATTTAATTTCATTTAAATTGAAGTTTTACATGAAGCAGTTCATAATACTACCATGATAATAAAATCCATACTTTTTTAAACACATTACTTTTATATTGTACTTTTTAATAATACATATTTTATATTTATATAATTTTTAATTTTTCATAATGTAGTTACAGACAATTTGTTTTTGGACATGATGCCTTTAGTATGGCATCTTGTTATTTACCACATTTATAATGATGTACAGGAACATATCATATATTTTTTTCAAAAAAATTTGAGATGGGATGTTTTGAGATATTCAAAGTCAAAGGCTAACAACCTTGAAAATTTCTTAGAAAACCAACATGTTACATATCACTGTAAAACTGTACTCATTAGATTTACATTGTTGCAGGTTTCATTGCTGTACATAAATTATAACAGGAGCATTGTTGATAGACCAAGGAAAATTTTAAACGATTTCCAAACTTTGCAGGTGTGACACTTTCTTCACAATTGAATTTCCCTAAAGGAAAATCAGCTATCAAGGCCATACTCATGACAGAATAATCAAAAATTTTTCTCAAATGTCCATCAATCCTACCTAGTAGATGACGAAAATGAGAGCCATTCAAAATTATGTATATACATACATATATACTTGTCTTTTACCGCTCTAGTGGTCCCAATTCTTATTTGAAAATCACCAAACCCAATATATACGTGTTTTATGCAAAACTAAAGGTCAATTTTCATTAATAGCTGAAATCGAACAAGTGCGAGAGGGAAATTTCGAGAATTCAAAATATCTCTGTTATAATAAGTTAGATCAAAAAAGTGTATAGAACCAATCTTATTACACATCAAATTTACTATAAATATTGTTGTACAATTAATCTCTATCTTTAATATTAACAGAAATATTTGTATTTATTAGTTTTCAGTCTTAAATAAACTCCCAATCCAGCACATGTGATATTTGCAATAAGCAGTTATATCATGAACCACATTACTTGAAGTTGATACCAAATATTGTTTTCATTGAACATCTATTCTGTGAGAAACATGCAAATACGAAGCGTGATGACACCATCAATTAAGATTCTGCAGTCGTGATTTGAAAATATTTATCTTCAACACCATACACAATATTTAATTGTCCACACTAAAGATCATATTAGTTAATGGCTGCAATCGGGGGTGGAATGGGGAGGGGGTTCTATACACTTTTTGGTAACTCAAGTATTAAGCGAGTTATTTGTACTTACTTGTTTTCAGTCTTCAGTAATTCCACGTTCTCCCCACCCCCTTTTACTCATCAATTTTTTACATGAAAATAGAGAACACGTCATGAGATGAGATCTCAAGTGTGTTATACCAGCACATGGAAAATCTCCTTAGTTTACACAGCCCTGCGTGACAGACTTTTTTCATCTCTTTTCCAAATCATTGAATACTGAAAGAAATCTCGAGATGGTCGGGTCGAGTCTGCATTGATTTGACTTGTAATTATCATCTGGTAATAAAATTGTATTAATCTTAAACCTTCTCAAATAGCATTACTCTACTTATTTTATCAGATTTCCCTTAAGAGAAATCTACTGGGTTGTACTCATGATACACTTTTCTTCAAATGTCCATCGATCCTTACCACGAGACGATGAAATTGAGGTCTGTTAAAAATTAAATGTACGTGCGAGTGTGTGTAGATGTGCATGTGTGGTGTGGTGTGTGTGTCCACGTGCGTGTGTGCGTTTCTGTGTGTGTGTGCATTTATGTGCATGTTTACCTGCTCTATATTATTCTGTAAAATTAAAGATTAAGTTCATTAACAGCTGAAATCTGACCAGAAGTAGGGGGGTTTTGAAAACAAAATATCTCTGTTATTGTCCTATAAACTTTGTTATGTACATTGTTTATCTATCTAAAATAATAACCAAGACATTTGCATAATTTCTTTCCAGCATTCTGTAAACCGCCAATTTTAGTCACCACACTTAAACAAAAAGTAATTTATATCATGAGACTTTTTATTCCAAGCTTAAATACAAAATATTATTTTCAAAAGATTTCCACATGATGAGATACGTACAAATATGTTGTGTGAAGAAGTCACCAATTAAGATTTTATTTCTTGACTCAAAAAAGGATATTTAATTATACCCTACTCGATATTTAACCATTTCAATCAAAACTAAGGAGTTATACTATATTCATTGATAGCTGAAATCAGGCCAAGAATAAGGGGTTGAAGAGAGAGGGGAATTCAAAAACTCAAAATATCTCCATTATTATGAGTCTGATTAAAACATGTTATAGAACCAACCCTGTTAAATTACTGATGCTCTACAATTGTTGATCTATACATTTTTTTTTTAAACTCAAACATTAAATGAGTTATTCCATACTTCCTAGTTTTCATTCTTCAGAAAACCTAAATTTCTAATTATCAGATGTTTATTCAGAAAGAAAGAATATATGCTGAGATGAGACCAATAGTGTCTCATACCATCACATGGGAAATCAGCTGAGTTTATGCAGCTTGATGGCTGTTTCAAGTAATTTCTACTGAAAGTTATTATGGCTAATCAAGGGATGCAATCTACAGGTTTTCCAATTCTAACCCGGTGAACTAAGTCATTTATTTAACAAGTACCATCACTAAATTATTTCCAACATAGTTATCAAACCCTTGACTCTGGGTCTACTAGGTGCGTTAGGATTTACACCTTTCTTTAACTGACAAGTCAGAACCTCCACTTAGCCTTGGAAGCATAAAGCCATTCATTTTTTTTCACACACACACACACACACACACACACACACACACACACACACACACACACACACACACACATATATATATATATATATATATATATATATATATATATATATATATACACAATTTAATTACTCTAGAATGATATAATAACAGTAGTAATTATTAGGGAAAACATCCATAAGTATTATTGTTTAAATGAACATAAAAAGTTAAGACAACTGTTTAGTTTCATTCAAAAGAACTTAGTGAAATGTATTTATTTCCATTAACTGTTGGATAAATCAAAACTACTCTTTACCTGAAATGATTAGTAATGAATCGCCAAAAAATCATTTCAAATTAATTATTAATGACAACTCGCTAATACTTATGTACATTTTTTTTATTATTTTCTAATAACAGTATGGTCAAATTAAAACGAAAATTCTTTTAAGGGAAAATGTTAAATTCTCAAGATAAAAATAAATTTCAGGATGGGCAGAGTTAAAGAGAGAAAAATCTCAGATCAGGAAAAAAATAAAAATATTAAAACATATCATTGAATTTATCTAACAATTCAATATAAAGGGCATTTACATGAGCTTCAGATATGAAACAATCTTACAAACTGTCTAACATTGATACATACCTCTTATATCATATGACATTAAAAAAGGGTTGCAAAGAACACCATTTTGCAATTTTCTTGAAATATAACCAACAAAACTGTTGGCACTTGAAGTCCACAAACCTACTAGTGATGTGAAGAATAGACAATTGATATATTTGAAGACAAGCATTTCCGTTAACTCCGTTAATACTGCTTAGAAAACACCAATTATTTCACACTGTGTACATCACACAGTTACATACTCTCTAAGGGACTATCACAAAAAAGAACGGACGACAGTAACACAATAACTGCCGGGGAGCCAAAGACTAACATAAGCCTTTGTAGTTCTAGTTGTATTTTTTAAAATGTTCTGTTAACCCTATTGGCTCTTGATAAGGGGTAGTTCAGTTCGCCTTTCTCTTTGCCTTTTTAGGTTAAACTCCTGGCGTGATTTTCGAAAAATGTCCCTATGTATATATATTTTAACTCGATATAAAGACAGATAGCGATACGCAACATTTCCCATTAATTTTATTCATTAGTAAAAAATAGAAACAAATACATTTTTTTTAATGATTTCAATTTTAATTTTTCAAGCCAAAAAAATTATTCATACACTTAATAAACAATTCATAAGCATGATGTACATATTTTATATCTATATTTTCGGATTTTCAACTCCAATCAGGCCCATAACCGTTCCATGGGATTAAAATCCGGCGATTGTGGTGGTTTTTGGAGCATCTCGTGACGTCCCAATAGAGTCACAACCCACTTCCCAATAGAGTTGGTCACTGCAGGAAGTTAGACCGTATTCCCTTCGGGGAAGGCCTATAAAGAGTGAAACATAAGTTGTTTTCTAAGTTCAAAGTATGTAAGCAATATTGTTTATTAGTGTATTTGCATTTTGTAATAACCATAATCATGTATGTATATATATATATATATATATATATATATATATATATATATATATATATATATAAAATTGTAACCTCTGTCTGTACATTGATTTTTTTCGCGAAATTTCACGATAACTTTTCGTTTCACATGTCATAGACACCAAAACTGCATTTTGTTTCTTTCGTGTATGTTTGTTTGTTTATTATAGTAGGCTATATTATTATTCTCTAAGACAAACAGGAGTGGGGGTTATAAGGGAGGCCTGAAATTAAAAATAGCGATATTTCGTTTCCTATTGGTTTTTCGGCAAATATGCACATAACAAAAGTTATTTATTTTGTAATTTAGAGTAACTTTTGTTATATGCACTTTTGCCGTATACGGAAGTATAAATGAGTTATACGCTAAAAACTATAGCGGGAGTCCACAATTTTATTTGGCACAAAAGACTCAACCGAACTAAACCAAACTCGCTATGTGAATTAGTACTAACGATTTCCTTATAATAAGCCATACTAACATTTCTAGGGACGGGCAGGAGTGAGGGTTATAAGGAGGCCTGAAATTAAATATAGCGATATTTCGTTTCCTATTGCTTTTTCAGCTAATATGCACATAACAAAAGTGGTTTATTTTGTTATTTAGAGTAACTATTGTTATATGCTCTTTTGCCGTATACGGAAGTATAAATGAGTTATACGCTAAAAACTATAGCGGGAGTCCACAATTTTATTTGGCACTAAAGACTCAACCGAATTAAACCAAACTCGGTATGTGAATTAGTACTAACACCTTCATTATAATAAGCCATACCAACATTTCTAGGGACGGGCAGGAGTGGGTGTTGTAAGGGAGGCTGAAATTAATAATAGTGATATTTCGTTTCCTATTGCATTTTCGGCAAATATGCACATTACAAAAGTTGTTTATTTTGTTATTTAGAGTAACTATTGTTATATGCACTTTTGCCGTATACGGAAGCATAAATGAGTTATATGCTATAAACTATAGCGGGAGTCCACAATTTTATTTGGCACTAAAGACTCAACCGAATTAAACCAAACTCGGTATGTGAATTAGTACTAACACCTTCATTATAATAAGCCATACCAACATTTCTAGGGACGGGCAGGAGTGGGGGTTATAAGGGAGGCCTGAAATTAATAATAGTGATATTTCGTTTCCTATTGCATTTTCGGCAAATATGCACATAACAAAAGTTATTTATTTTGTTATTTAGGGAAACTTTTTTTTTATATACACTATAATCGTATACCGAAGTATAAAGACGTTATACGCAAAAAATTATAGCGAGAGACAACAATTTTATTTGGCACAAAAGACTCAACCGAACTAAATGAAACACTCAGTATGTTTATTAGCACTAACGCCTTCCTTATAATAAGCCATACTAACATTTCTAGGGACGGGCAGGAGTGGGGGTTATAAAGGAGGCCTGAAATTAATAATAATGATTTCCTATTGGGGTTTTGGCAAATATGCAAGTAAAAAAAGTTGTTTATTTTGTTATTTAGAGAAATTTGCTCAACACTTCTTTTCAATATGAACTACCAGGTATCTCACCTGGAAAAATTAATTCAAATGTATGTCAATATTTTCTCCTTAATAATTTAAATCTATGCATAATGCACAGGAGACGGGAAATATGACAATATGGAGGACAGTGAAGTCTTACATAATAAAGTAATTTTATTATTAACAAATGCCAACGACGGGTATTAGCCCTAAACACTGGGACAGGTAAATGTCAAAATATTGTGCAAAGTAAAGCCTTGCCATAAATATACCATCACCATCCAGCCTCAAATAAATTCCCGGGCGAAGCCGGGTATCTGAGCTAGTATATATATATATATATATATATATATATATATATATATATATATATATATATATATACTATTATTTTCACTTTACTCTTTTTTTTTTTTTTAGCAGATTTCCCCTAAGGGAAATCAGCTATTGAGGTCGTACTCATGACGTGATTTTCGAAATTTTTCTTCAAATGTCCATCGATCTTACCTAGGAGATGACGAGAATGAGGTCCTTTCAAAACTGTATATATATATATATATATATATATCTATATATATATCTATATATAGGTCTGTGGCCGCTCTAGCCGTCGCAATGTTTGGTTAATCATCACAAAACTAGGTATTTATTGGTTTTATGTAAAAAGAAAGATCAAGTTCGTTAACGGCTGACATCGGACCAGTGGGAAGGGGGGAATTTCGAAAATTCCAAATATCTCCGGATTGAAAAATTGTATAGAACCAATCGTATTGCAAATTAAATTTACTATGAATATTGTTATATAAATTTATTCTCTATCTTGAATATTAACCGAGATATTTGCATTTTTATTAAATGTGGGCGGGTAACGGACGGGAGTGAGTTTCCCGCCAAAAGCTAGTTCGGCCGTTTCCGTAACTCTTCGGCACTCGTATGGAGATTTCTCTATTGTATAACTTTACATGGGAAATCTGCTTAGTTTACGCAGCCCCTGCTGTTTTAATTAATTTATTCACGCCCACTTTATGCTATTAACCCTTTGCGAACCAATGACGACCTCATCCCGGCGGGAAGCAAGTATTAGTCAAATATGGCTTGTTTTTCGGTGACCTGACCCTTAGGTCCATTGACGGGCTGAGACCGTTCTAGGCTATCAGCTGATCATATCGATACCTAACATGTCTCGATTTGTGAATTAAATATATAATACAGCTATAATTGTGAATTATATACAAATATAGTTCTGTTGAGTTTGCCTTTCAGTCTTGTGCCACTTGTTGCTTTTCCTCTGCGTTTTTTTTTTTTTTAGGTTGTTCTGAATCGTGATGGAGGAAGAACAAATTCTAAGGATTTTACGGGAATTGGATGAAGAAGAAGAGCACCGTAAACGACAAATGATGGGGATGAGAACTTTGAAGAAGATGAAAGTGAAGTGAGTACCCCTTGTGATTCAGAGACGGAATTGGCTGTAGAAACGGATGATTGTATTGTTGTGGACGAAAATATTTATAGTACAAATGATATAGCTGAAGAAAATTTGAATCAGAATAGAGAAGAAGGAAGAATTTTGGTAGAGGACGATGATGGATGGGAAGATTGGCCAGATGGCGAGGATTCCTTCCCGGATTTTGTGTTTACAGGGCAAGGAGGATATCAGGAACCTTAACCTGATCCTGAAACTGAAAAAGATTTTTTTCAGGAAACGTCACTCCTCGACACCTGACGATGAGGAAAGGCTAAATCGCAGTGTATTTCACTTTCCTAACAAGTGGAACAATAAAACTCGTGTGTGTAAAGTTTGTAGTGACAGATCAAAAACAAATGGGAGAAAGGAAACTAACACTTACTTCAAAGCTTGCTCAAGAAATCCTGCTCTTCATGTAGGAGAGTGCTTCGAGAAGTATCATACTCTCAAAAAATATAAATAATAACTATTTATATTTTTCTATAATTATTCATATGATTTCAGGTTATGATTACAATTATTGTAATCATTATAATTTGTATATTCTATTTTCAATCTTTTCTTGTAATTACTATTTTTATAACTTTCCTTTTTTATATAATTAAAAATTGAATTTTAAAGGATACAAGCTCTCTTTATCATATTTATGACCCTTACATTCTAGGGCAATACAAAAGAATATTAGGGCGTACCACTGGGGGGAATGTAAACAAAAGGGAGAGTTATGGGGGTGGGGATTGTATACCCCGGTCATAGGTCGTCATAAGACCAAGTGGACATACTTCCAATGAAGGGAGTGTCCGCAAATGGTTAAGGCTAATTGGGGCGGGCTATCTACAAGTTACAACCCTTTTCTATCCAGGGTGGGGCAATGGATTTTATTTAATGAGTTCGTCACTAAATAAATTCCTATTACCCCGCCAGTTTAGGTCTACCAAGTGAGAGTAAGGCCAACGCTTCAACTCACATGGCTAACCCGAGCCCCACATTACTCTTTATAATATTGGCTGAATTCATTCATATAGCATTTGGCAGATTTCCCTTAAGGGAAATCAGCTATTGAGGTCGTACTCATGACGCGTTTTTTGACATTTTTCTTCAAATGTCCTTCAATCCAGCAGGTGACAAAATTAGGTCAGTTCAAAACTGTAAATATATATATATATATATATATATATATATATATATATATATATATATATATATATAAAATTGTAACCTCTGTCTGTACATTGATTGTTTTCGCGAAATTTCACGATAACTTTTCGTTTCACATGTCATAGACACCATAACTACATTTTGTTTCTTTCGTGTCTGTTTGTTACCTCTTAACTATTAGGTACTAGCCGTGTTATCAGTTGTTGAAGCGCAGATTGCATAGTAATGATTTCCCTTGCAAATATAAAGAATGGATTAACCCAAACACAAATCATCCCGCTATTTAGCTTGTCACAGTGCCGTCTTCGGTGAGAATGTGAGAGCAGGGCCGCCTGAGGTGCAGGGAGTCAAAGGAAAGAAAACAGTTCCTGACTAAGCAATGCGTGCAGGTCCTAGAGCTGGAGAGATACTGACTACTACCCTGTTAACCTCGCCTGTTAGTGCTAGAACAGATAGCGGGGAAGGGTTGGGGGAACGCTGGTTCCGACCGAAGAGATCCCTACTGTTGTTTTCCGCCGAGGGTTGTATGGTGCCAGAAGGAATTCACGAAGGCGAGGTCCTTTCTTGAGGACTGTCGCCTTTTTCCCGTCCTCCTCTATTGGGGTGTTCTGCTCCATTAGTGCGAAGGGGTAGCTTGAGCACAGGGACGGTGACTGCCGATGTAGGTGGGAGTCGTCAGAGGCGCTGTAATAGTCTGCAGGGACAGTGTCTTTGTCGGGTGCGGTGGTATTATTAAATAATGGTGGTCAAAATCTGAACCACCTACTTGTTCCTTATGTACTAGACTACTCACTTTAAAGCACTTATTGACTGCAGAAGACGATATAACATGGACCTACAATCTGGACGAACTACTAAATAATAAAAACACATATCTGGATAATTTGTTAACATATTTAAAATAAGAACATCTATATAAACTTATATGATATGATACTCACCCTCTTCCTATTTCCATAGAAGTATATTCATCGGTACATAAGAATACCTTCCCAATTAGCCATACTAGCGCATAAAGTGGACATTAATAAATGTCCTGTAACCTATAAGAATATAGGTATTCTTAGCCATTCTGTTTTTTTGTTATCAGAAAATGAGTAATCTTTTATTAACAACAATTAGTGTTTGTTATCACCACTTGGTGATCGTTTATTATTACACCACTTGGATATCTACTTTGCAGAGTTCATGTTGCAGACAACTGATTTATGCAGCTTCTCCGCTATATCGTCCAGTTTTGGGCTACTTCTAACTTTATAATTACATTTTGTTATTTAAATAAATTGTGGAAGTTTTATTTTAAATAATAAAGTGATTTTCTTTTAATTGTGATTTAATAATCGTCTTTAAATGGGTGGCCTCCCAGTAATCGAAAAGTACCTATTACGCTTCTGTTTAGTTTTCTCTTTTGGTGTTCTGTTTTTTTTTTTTTTACTTTTCTCTTCCCATTCATCATTTTTGCTGTTTTAATAGTTTTTATTTAATGAGTTCTTATTACTTTTTATATTTTCTTTTACACTAGTGAAATCGCCCAGCAACTGTAAATAAAAAGATGAATTACATTCAACAATTTGGGGTATTCTTACCATTTGGTTATTTGATGAAGGGTGTAAATCGCTACCAATTGCGTGACACCAAACAAACAAATAAATAATAACTATGGTTACACTTAAAAATTATTATTTTTTTATTTTATTGAGTTCCGTGACAACAAATTATTTTTAGTACATTATCTCTTTTTTGATGACGTCATTATAACTAGGTAGTTATGGCACGAGTGGAACTTGGATAATGACCTCTTCTACATTTTGAACCAACATTTGTGATTACTTGTTTTTGAACTGTGTATAAACCTTAAAAATTAAAATCATATAAATGATTAGAGAAGTTTTGAAATTCTCTAAGTTGTCATTGTGCACTGCTGTACAAAATTCAACTATTTTTGCTTTATCCTCTGGTATTATTAAATTTATGTAGCCTCTTTATATTTCGCATAGTCTAATATTTTTTTTGTTTTCTAATTTTTTCTTAATTTATTTAAAAGGTTTGGGGAAATGTGGTGTTTCTGTCATAAGAGTTTCTGGCCCTGGAGTAAAATTAGCTTTAACAGAAATCGGAGGTTTTGAAAAGATGCCTGAACCTCGAAAAGCAAAATTAAGAAAAATAAGAGATCCTGTTACTAAAGAAGTCATTGATCATGGATTAATCTTTTGGTTCCCAAGTATGTTTTTATCCCAGATGCAGCTTGTATAGTGTAACTGTAGATCTTAGGTAGTGGTTTCAATTGCTTTAATGAGAAATTATTCTCAGTGATTTATTTATTTTTTTTTTTGCTGTTTTAGGTCCGAAAAGCTTCACTGGTGAAGATTGCTGTGAGTTTCAAGTCCATGGAAGCACAGCTGTTGTTACAGCACTTCTTAGTAGCATGGGCAAACTTAGTGATTTTCGACCTGCTGATCCTGGTTAGTTAGTTGATAAGTAACTACAAAACAACTTTATGCTGCAAATAGGTTTCATAAAAAAATCCACTTATCATATTATAAGATCTCAGTTCTAAAATTGTTAATACTTCATTGTCTAGTTATACTTGGTTACTTGTAGACAACCCATCCCAATTAGCTATAGTAGCATAAATTGGATGTTAACAAATAAGTTAAGGGTAATACAATATGCAGACTCACAATGCTTCCAGAGATTGTCTTAAAAGCCCAGTAGTCAGCATAAAGGCAGGATCTGGCACAAATGATTCAATATTGTGTTAAATATGATTGACAGGAGATACACGGTATTTCAAAGTACCAACACAGAACACTTTGGACAGTCCTTGTTCAAAGAGAAAGAGAAAGTCTTAATAAACATTTAAATAGTTAAAACCAAAAATGGAAAAGAAAGATATTACTCGGCAGGACCACATACAGGATGAGGTAAGTAGGACAAAAAGGTTCAAGAAATTAAGAAAGGAAAAAAAAAAACAACGGAACTGACTATGAGTATGCCTTTTAGTTTGTAAGATAGTCTTGCAGATAATAGAAAACTAAAACATGATAATTTGTCAAGGTCTTGCCATTTCTATAGCAGGTAGTCAATATCAAAAAAGTTACCACCAAAGTTCAGGACCTAAATGACCTACCTTTGCCTCAAAGTGAAGCCTGAGATGGTTCTAAAACAAGGCCAAAATTAAAATGTCATATCTTGAACAGGTAGTCAATAGAGTTTGACAATAGTCTTAATTGTAGCTTGACAAATAAATCTGCCAGCACCTTGGAACGTGTTACAAATCCAACCTCAAGGCTAGTGGAGGCACGGAAAATTTTGTTGGGAGGTCAATTAATGCACTTGCAGTCAGCATGAAAGTTTTCATCTTGGTACCATTTCCTCCAGTTTTTATTTAATGTCTGAATGAGCTGGAAGCAGTAATTGGTACCTTTCTGGTAGCTGAGGTTCTCTGCAGGTGTTGCTGTTGAAGGTTCTATCTAAAATCACTGGAATTAAAATTTCCAGGTACAAAATATGACTGGAGGAAAAGGGGCTCTTGAATTATGAATACCCTCATTTTTTGATAGAAATATATGTGATTGTAGGATTTTGAAACTATGAGTAGTAAAACTCGTGAGGTGGTTTTCATTGTACTGCACTTTGATGTGCAGCTGATGGGTGGACACACATTTAATTATGTAGTTAAGTGAAGACAAATTAAATGTTCTCAATAATGAGCTTATATCCCCATCTCCAAAATATAATGTTTTTTAAAAAAAAAATTATTTTAGGGGAATTTACAAAGAGGGCATTTTATTCTGGGAAAATGGATTTGACAGCTGTGGAGGGACTTTCTGCACTTATTGATTCAGAAACTGAAATCCAGAGGAAACATGCACTTTTTCAAATGGGAGGTGCTCTATTTTCTTTATATACTGATTGGTCAGAAAGACTTCTCAAAGTAGGTTAGAATTTACAGTTTATTTTTCTTGCATGGCATGGGTTAAAATGATTATTATTCAATTATTTTATTCCTTCTACAGAGCTTAGCTTATATCGAAGCCTTTATTGACTTTGATGAAGATCAAGACATTGATAAAGGTACCTTTGAGGTTGTCCACAAGGAAATAAGTTCTCTAAGCCAACATATAAGAGTAAGTATATTTTTATCTAGCATTGGATCTAACGGACTAGGATACAATATTTGTTACTGGAAAGCAAATGTATGTATTTTATTTTAGGTTCCAAATGAATGGATCCATTCTTAACTCAAATGCTTTTTACCCTTAACTCCGAGGCATCTATGCCTTAACTCTCTTGTATAATAGATATTCACCTTGAAACCTTTGCAAAATCAAACTTCAACACGGGGTGAACCAAAACTGAATATCTTATTATTAAATTAATTTGATATAGATGCATGTTTATTAATTCAATACAGTAGGTATTATTCTTTAGAGCTCAACAACCAGTCTCTGTTTTTTAAACTACTTGTTAAAATCACAGAAGTGGTGATGGAATGTTAAGTTCAAAGATATACTTGAGGGTTTTAAATCATAAATCCATTTGTCGGGCATGTTATAGAATTTCTCTTCAACAATTTGTGTAATTGAAGTAAGTCATTCATTGCTTAATCATTTGGTAAAGTTATCTATTTCTCTCTAATATGTTAATTATGAATACTTTCGGTCTTTAAGTTTTAGAATTGTCTGTTAAATCATTTAATATGGTGGTATGGTTTAAGCTTGTATATGTTTTCTTTCAATGGTGGAAGGTATTCAAGAGGGAAATTTTTTTTTTTTTTAAATCTACCATTATTGGACTAATGATTTAAAAGTTGACATGTTTACTACAATTGGATATAATAACGATTGAGATTATTCAGAACACAGTTTTGTGGCTCCTCACAATTTATTTTTAAAAATGCTTACTGCTTTCAACGATTTACATTCCCATCATCAGAGCATAGGACGTGACTAGAGAGGTGCACTAACCTTTTAAAAATAAATTGTTAGGAGCCACAAAACTGTGTTCTCAATAACCCGATTCATCACCCTCACCACCAGAAGATAATAAAAATGAATAATTATTAATATAATTCATGATTGATATGGCATATGGAATACATGTATTTTTATCACATTGGCCCTGCATTCCATTTTTCATTTGATGAATTTTCACATATTTTGAGCTATATATATATGATTTTCAGATGCATATTGAAGATGGGAGACGTGGAGAACGGATTCGGGAAGGAGTAAATATGACAATATTAGGAGCTCCGAATTCTGGAAAAAGTAGCCTGTTAAATGTTTTGAGTAAGAAGAATGTACATATATCTCATCTGTGATCTTAAATAGTTGATTTGGATTAAATACACTCACTCTCACACACACACGCGTGTGCGGTTGGCTATACATGCTCACTCCTCTTAGACTTTACAATTTATAGAATATGAATTTATTTTTTCATGGTTCATATGAAAATGCCTTCTTTCTACTCAAACCACAAGTAGGCAAAGATTTAATCTGTCCTAGAATAAGTCTGACAACAATAGATTTTGATTTTTGGCAATGTTTTGAGATTTAAACCTAAATGAAGCATTAGAGCAAATGTTTTCATGATATGAAGTAGTTCCAGGATTGTGTTGTATTATATATATATATAAATATATATATATATATATATATATATATATATATATATAAAATTGTAACCTCTGTCTGTACATTGATTTTTTACGCAAAATTTTGTTTCTTTCGTGTATGTTTGTTTGTTTGTTTGTTACCTTTTCACGCATAAACGGCTGAACCGAATTTTATGAAACTTGGTATGTATATTACTACTAGCCCAACTTAGACTTTAGGCTATATTAATATTCTCTGAGACGAACAGGAGTGGGGGTTATAAGGGAGGCCTGAAATTAAAAATATTGATATTTCGTTTCCTATTGGTTTTTCGGCAAATATGAACATAACAAAAGTTGTTTATTTTGTAATTTAGAGTAACTGTTGTTATATGCACTTTTGCCGTATATGGAAGTATAAATGAGTTATACGCTAAAAACTATAGCGGGAGTCCACAATTTTATTTGGCACAAAAGACTCAACCGAACTAAACCAAACTCGGTATGTGAATTAGCACTAACGCTTTCCTTATAATAAGCCATACTAACATTTCTAGGGACGGGCAGGAGTGGGGGTTATAAGGGAGGTCTGAAATTAAAAATAGTGATTTCCTATGGGGGTTTCGGCAAATATGCACATAACAAAAGTTGTTTATTTTGTTATTTAGAGAAATTTGCTCAACACGGGGGCTCAACGGGA
This sequence comes from Riptortus pedestris, assembly GCA_019009955.1. Classification (NCBI taxonomy): domain Eukaryota; kingdom Metazoa; phylum Arthropoda; class Insecta; order Hemiptera; family Alydidae; genus Riptortus; species Riptortus pedestris. Next base: position 171,103,702 of record CM032228.1, read on the forward strand.
AATTTGACAATATCCAGGACAGTGAAGTCTTACATAAAAAAATAATTTTATTATTAACAAATCCACAGAAACGACGGGTGTTAACCCTAAACACTGGGACGGGTAAATGTCAAAATATTGTGCAAAGTAAAGCCTTGCCAAAAATATACCATCACCATTCAGCCTCAAATGAATTCCCGAGCGAAGCCGGGTATCTGAGCTAGTATATATATATATATATATATATATATATATATATATATATATATATATATATATATATATGTATATAAACACACACACATACTTACATACATACATCATTATCATGATCTCAAGCCTACGCCTTGTAGTTGCAGCCATTTTGTTCTTTCACAAGCTGCTCTTTTCATATTACTATACCCACCGAAATCCATAAGATGGTTGATGTTTTCAAAATAGGTTTTTCTTGGCGTATGCGTGTGCATGTGTTATACTATTGCAGTCACATTATTTGTTTTATCATTACCAAACTGGATATATAAGTGTTACATGTAAAGTTAAATATCAAGTTCGTTAACGACTAAGATCAGACTAGGGGAGGGGCAATTCAAAACATATTCGATATTATACATTGATTGAGAATTGTTTAGAAAATTTGAATATTGAAAATTTAATTTTAATAAATGTTTTTATGTACTAATTTTATCATATGAATATTAACCGAAATATTTGGATTTTTCAGCTTTCAGTAATCCCCACTCTTACTCATGTTGTATTAAAAATAAGCTGTTATATCATGAACCTCTTATTCTAAGCTTAAATGCCAATATTGTTTTAACTGAAATTTTACTGTGTGAGGTAAATAGAAATACATAGTGTGATTACGTCATCACAAGATTTTACATTCCTAACTCAAAAATGTTTATTTGGTCTATATCACACTCAATATTTAACTTTAAAGGCCATTAATATTAGTTAATGGCTAAAATTGGACTAGGAATAGTGGGGTCGGGGTAGAGGTAGGGAATTTGAAAAAACATTACGAGTCTGTTCGAAAAATGTTTTAGCACCAATCTTATTTAAACTACTGATGCTGTACAATTGTTGTGGTATACATTTTTTCTCAACTCAAATATGAAGCAAGTTATTCATACTTTCTTGTTTTCAGTGTTCAGAAACCCCCACTTCTACTCATCGGATTTTAGCAAAAGAGAATGAGATGATTAGTGTGTCAATCCAGCAGGTGGGAAATCTGCTTAGGTTATGCAACCACTGCATGATGGACTTTTTTGTTAATGTTCTAGTGGTTTCAAACTTTATTTTATTCATTACCAAACTTGATATTTATTCATTTCGTACCAAGCAATGAACAATCTAAGACCTAAATCAAGCCAGGAGGAATATCGGTCTAGCAACTATGGATGTCTCTGTTTCCCTTGTGCATTAAATGAAAAGCCAGGGTTTCCCTTCTGCATTGGTGCGTTTTTAGATTTTCGAAACATTTCTTCAAATTTCGATTTATCCTATCGTGAATGACAAATGAGGTCTTTTAAAATATATATATATATATATATATATATATATATATATATATATATATATATATATATAAAATTGTGACCTCTCTCTATACCTTGATATTTTTCTCGAAATTTCATGCTACTTTTTCGTTTCACATGTCATAGACACCATAACTGCATTTTGTTTCTTTTATGTCTGTTTGTTTATTTGTTTGTTACCTTTTCATACATAAACGGCTGAACTGAATTTTATGAAAATTGGTATGTATATTACTGCTAACCCAACTTAGACTTAAGGCTATATTAATATTCTCTGAGACGAACAGAAATGGGGGTTATAAAGAAGCCCTGAAATTAAAAATATCGATTTTTCGTTGTCTATTGGTTTTTCGGCAAATATGAACATAACAAAAGTTGTTTATTTTGTTATTTAGAGTAACTTTTGTTATATATACTTCCATCGTAAACCGAAGTATAAATGCGGTATACATTTCTAGGGACGAGCAGGGGGGGGGGTTGTAAGGGAGGCCTGAATTTAAAAATATCGGTATTTTGTTTTCTATTGGTTTTTCTGGAAATATGCACATAGCAAAAGTAGTTCATTTTTTTATTTGAAGTAACTTTTTTTATATTCACTTTTGTCGTATAACAAAGTATAAACGAGATATACACTAAAAACTAAAGCGGTAGCCAACAATTTTGTTGGGCACTAACGTTTGAACCGAAGTTAACAAAACTTGGTATGTGAATTAACATTAGTTCTTCCAGATTATAAGCTATATTAAAATTTTTAGGTCCAAACGGGAGTGATGGTTATGAGGGAGGCCTGAAATGAAAAATTGCGATATACCGTTTCCCATTGGTTTTTCAACAAATGCAAGTAACAAAAGTTGTTCATTGTATTATTTAAAGTAACTTTTGTTATATATACTTTTTTCGTATACCGATGTATAAACGAGATATATGCTAAAACCGATAGCGGAAGTCAACAATTTTATTGGGTGCAAAAGACAACCTAATTAAACAAAGCTAGGTATGTGAATTAGCATCCACTCCTCCATGAAAATTAGCTATGTTAGCATTTCTACAGAAGAAGAGGAGGGTGCGCGTTATCCGGGAAGCCTATTATCTCATGCACATTACAGAAGGTTTTTAGTCTGTTATTTAAAATAACTTTTATTATACAAAATTTTTGTCGTTTAACAAAGGTTGAACGAGTTATACGCTAAAACTATGGCAGGATTAACCAATTGTATTAGTACAAATTAATGTCTATTTTATATAGGTTTAATAATGTAATGTTTTTTAAACTTATATGACAGTTCTATGTATAATTCGGATTAGTGAGGTTATAAATCTCTGCAGCCCCCCCCCACCTCCTTTAATATTTATTTTCACTAGGAAATAACGTTATTTATTTCCAATGGAAATGAAAACTATATGAGCATTTTTATTACATCATTTTTAAACAAAGTCAAACTGAGTTTACACAATGAGTGATAGTGGAAGTTGTGGGAAATCAATCTCTTTAATTCTGATGTTTAGTAGCTTATTTCCTCCTATATGTTGACGACTACTTACAACCGACTATTTCTGAAGTATTTGTGCCCGGAGCGGGTAAATATGTACATTATAGATACTATTTAATTATAATAAACACCATCCATGATTATGATTAGAATTATTCACGGTGTGTCAATCAGTAGAGAGGAATTGATTGGGAACTCATTTTCATTTACTCTTTTTAATTCAAATTTCTATTCTATAAGTCCCCTACAGTTAAACCACAAATGGAAAAATAATAGGCCCTGACAGAAAGTATAACTATACTACATTGAAGCCTTGCTATAAAAATACCCTTAATATTTAGCCTGTAATGATTTCCCGAGCGAAGCCGGGTACCTTATATATATATATATATATATATATATATATATATATATATATATATATATAGAGAGAGAGAGAGAGAGAGAGATTTGTCTGTTAATGCTCTAGCAGTACCGGCTAAAATCGGATCATTGGTGTGGAGGGGGTGAGGGCTTGAGTCACTTAAAATCTGTATACATTTCAATTTCTGATTACATAGACTTCTTACTATGGTAGAAATACAGAATAAATGGTGATATGATGATGATTGTGTCATGCCAGCAGGTATAATACCTGCTTAGTTTATGCAGCCCTGCATATCAGACTTTTATTTTTTTAAATATTTTTGTATCTACTTCTTTGAGGACAAGCAAGCTAAAGCCAAAATCGACCAACCACGTCAAAATTGGAAATCCTCTGATTTTAAAGTTAATAGCTATGAAATATTAAAGAGTATTGCTATTGAATAAAGTTCTAATTCATTTTAGCGTAATATCCCTCATTTTATTTTATTTTTTCAGGTAAGAGGCCTGCTGCAATTACAAGTCCCATTCCAGGCACTACTCGCGATGTTATCCAGACTCATTTAGATTTAAATGGATTCCCAGTAAATGTTGCTGATACTGCAGGTAGTTGACATTTTGATTTTAGCAGATTTTCCTTAAGGGAAATCAGATATTGAGGTCGTACTCATGACACAATTTTCAAAAAATTTCTTCAAATGTCCATCGATCCTACCCAGGAGATGAAGAATGAGGTCCGTTCAAAATTATATATATATATACAAACAAAAATGTGTCTGTTAACGCTCTAGTGGTCGCAATTTTTGTTTGATCGTTACGAAACTCGATATATAACCCTTTTATGTAAAAAGACAGATCAAGTTGTTCGTTAATGGCTGAAATCGGACCAGAGGGAGGGGGGATTTTCAAAAATTCGAAATATCTCCGTTATTATGCATCCGATCGAAAATTGTATAGAACCAATCTTATTGCAAATTAAATTTACTATAAATACTGTTATATACATTTATTCTCTATCTTGAATATTAACTAAGATATTTGCATTTTTATGAAGTCTTGTTCGGACGTTGTTACCATAACTGTTCGGCTCTGGTAGAAGCTTCTTCTAGCCTTACCTGTCGTTTCTAACCTTACCTTACTTTCGTTACTTAGTGAGATTTATGCAAATACCTTCTGTTCATCTGCCCACCCTCTTCTTTAGTTCTTGGACTACTAAAATTTGAGTTCTTAAAATATAAATTATTCTTACAATTCAGAAGCCATTTCAGTTGGAAATTTATTAAAATGAACTGAAAGATTTCTCATTACCGTTTGTAATTACTCATGATGGTGTTGTGTTACCAGTATGCAGATTTCTCTATTGTAAAACTTCACATGGGAAATCTGCTTAGTTTACGCAGCCCCTGCGTGACAGACTTTTGTATGTCTCAGGATACATTTCTATATGCTTAGTTGCCTGCTGCTGAGCCTTTTGTATTCATTTATTCTTCTCTTTCTTCTTAGATTATTGCACATATAATACCATTCCATATTTTATTTTTTAATTAGCTAAACTAATATAGACAAAAAATACTGTGAAGAAAAAAATATATCTATAAATGCATAACCCAGTTACCACAAACTTTGTTTCAGTTAATTTCTTTCGTATAGTCAGGTTATTTATATAGCAAGTCTCTAATAATTTTAGACTTATCTGACTATTTTCATTTAAACATTTATTAGGAATAAAATATTTTATTGACAATTTATAACTGATTGAGTCATTGAGCCCCAGAAAAATCACTGCCAAGTTAATGTGGTTGAGTTAATTTCAATTATAATTTGTCAATAAAATATATCAAACAATTGCTAAAAAATGTTAAGGTATTTATTTTCAGGTTTTCAATGACTCAATCAGTAGTCCTGGATAAGGCCTTATTAATACTTATAAGTTACATCATTTCTTATCAACAAGTTTATAAAGTAATTAAATTTTAATAATTTTTTCTTTAAGGACTAAGAGAGAATCCTGCTGACGAAGTAGAAGTGGAAGGAATTTCTAGAGCAGTGGCTTGTGCTAATGCTTCTGATCTTCTCATATTTATTTTGGATGCAGACAATTTAAGTAAATGGGCTATGAAGAGAAAGCTAAATATTATAACATTAAAAGAGTTCAAAATCTACTTTGAAGAATGGATTCAAGCTTTAGGCATTGCAGTTCAACTAGCTTTATGCAATAACTTGAAAAGTTTTTTTACATTAAATGAAAATACTGTAACTGGAAATTCTGAAGGCCTAATAATAATTAATAAAGTTGATTTACTATCCTCAAAAGATATTATAGACACAAGTGTAAGGAATTCTAATTTTGTTTGTGAGATATCTTGCAAAACTGAGTATGGACTAGAAAATATGCTCAGAAAAATTTCAACTAAGTTAGAGTGTTTGTAAGTAGTACCGTATTAGCTTTTACATAAATATATATGCATGCATATTTTTAAGAAAGTGTATTATCATACATTTGGGTAGGGGTTTGATTACACCCAAGTACACTGTCGGTTGTAGAGGGTTACTAATATGGCCTCAGGCTAGGGTTGTTGTGTTTGGGGGGAGGGGTTAAACAGGGGTTTTGGGCTCAGAGAATGGACCTCTCACCTGTATAAACACAAACCTGTGTATTTTATATTTCAGAGTCAACTATCCCAAGGTATAACATGGGCTCTATGAGAATTTATTTCTGTGGAGAATCACTTCACTGTTGTTATATTTTTGTCAATATCAGGCTATAATGAAAGAAAATCAGAGAAAACTAGTGATGCCGATTTCTACACAAGCTTCCCTTATTGTTATAATTAATAATTTAGACGCAGTTTTTACTTGAAATTGAGTTTATTTTTATTTTGCCATAATATTATTATATTGTTGAAGGTATATTTATTAAATGTACTAGTGTCCTATTGGACAACACTATCTTTCTAGCCTCCCAATGAGTTTTGAATTGTCAATTTCCAAAATGTTGGAGGTACAACTCCCACCTTAATATTCCCCAAAAATCTATTTCTTAGCCAAATTTAAAATTGTTTTAATAATTGCTAAGGAAGGAAGGGAGAGTTGTTTTAAGCTTAAACTGGTAGGCCCTTATTAACTCATGTCGATCACTACCATAGATTGTTTCTAGTTTTATTAACTGGTCGAGCTTCAAGTATATTTATTTCATGAATGGTCAAGCTTTTTACATACAAATAGAGCAAACTCTAACCAAACATTTCAGAAGTTGCAGAAAAATTCCTATCTTTTCACTATTATTCATAAGGGAGTCCCTTGTTGTCCTTTGTTCGGCATACTGCAATTTTCTATTTCATAAAGTGTCCAACCCAAATTAGGATAATTATAATCTAGTAGATGCTGTTTCATTGAGAAGGCAATATGTGTTACATTAAATTACTATATAATGTTATATATTTATTTTAGTTGTGGAGATCCAAATAGAGCTCATGTTGGATTCAGTAAACCTTATCAGCGATTCTGCCTTGAAGAATGCTTGACATGCTTAATACAATTTAAAGAAATGGAATCTCAAAATTCATCTGTAGATCTGTGTGCTGAGCAGCTGAGGAGGGCTGTCAACTGTCTTGGACGACTGACTGGAAAAGTTTCTACAGAGCAACTTCTTGATGTTATTTTTAGAGATTTTTGTATTGGGAAGTGAGCTTAGCTTCTGGGAATGTTGAAATGACAAAAGAAATATTTTCTTTTCTTTTCTTTGGAAGTAATTCTACAATGTAAACTGATTTGAGGTAGAGTTTACAATTAAGGCAAGCTTCACATGTCCAAGAAATTAGAATATTTCATATTTGTATCTCTACACTTTACAACTAAAATCCACAATTTCTTGTGTTTTCTAACTTTTGATGGATGCAGTTGATACATTGAACCTAATCATGTAGCATTAAAAATTTGAAAATTCCTTTGTTTTGGATTTTATTTGTAATACATTTGAATGCTATTCCTAGTATGCTCCATCTGAACTCTTAATGTTGCTGTAAATGACAAAACATTTGACTTGGGAAGATTATTAATTATTATTATAATTTATTGACCTATTTATTGTATTATAGAATGGACTAAACTTTCAGTAAATAATTAATAGTTTAATTATAATTTAAAATAAATTTCAAGAAAAAATGTTTTCATTTACGAGGAGTCGAACCCAGGATTGGAAAAAGGAGTCTTTTGTATGGTTTGGGATTATTGCCTGCAGCTCAATTGGTTGAATACTGGAATAGACATCTAGAATATGGGCTTCAACGTCTACCAGGGTCTAGCATACTTTCTCTCATATAAAAAAAAAAAAAAAACTCATCAAATTATTAACCCAATGATGTTTAGACTATGTTTTAACTACTCTTCTTCAAATACCATTGTCTTTGCTAAATTACTCTGATTTTTAGTGATCAGAGAACAAAAGGTGTTGAAATACTTAATAGAAATCAATGACATTCATGTGAGTGCGTGTTTGATAGACTAATATCCTTCAACTGATTTTTCCCTTTATTTCTCTCTTAGTTCAAGTGAGTATTAACAGTTATTAATGTTGTACTGTTATTATTTTAATAATGTAATTTATTAGGCTTTATAATTTAAAAATGTTGAAAGACCTGTTATTTGAATAAACTTCTATTTTCAATGTCTAAGTAATAAGTATATACATTGTACTATTTATTAATACTGCTAACATATATGTATGACATATTTTTTTTTTATTCTTGTTAAAAAAGATAAAAGAGCAAAGACATATAAATGGGATATTCCACTTATTTGTATGTTTAATTTTATACTCTCTATTTTAATTCTGTTTCCTATATGCTTTCTATTATACTACATAAAATTTTCAAAATTGAGATTCTCTTACATTGCAGTACGATGTCGGTTAGTGTATGTGATCCATTTAAGAGCTTCTCCAAGGTGTTCCCTTAGAACACTGACACCATGTAGGATGTGAAGTGTAAGTACTTGAGACTATCAAGGCTTGTGTCAAAACTTCCTGATTAAAAAAAGTTTCACTACTCTATCCTTCTATGACTTTGCAGATTTTATGAATTACGCTATTCATCTTTTAATGCAAATGAAAATAATGAATGTTTAACTTACATACAGTATAATGAACTTGCCCTTTAGTTTTTTATATGAAACAATTAAATGTTGAATTTCTTAAAGATCAAAATTATGACCACTAGAGAAATAACAAATATAAATATGTGTGTAAGTGAGGGTATTGTGCAGGGTGTATCTATTGAGAGAAGTGTAGAGGGTGTTCTGTGTCTATCATTGAATGTTTCTTATATTAATGCTTTTTATGTAAGTAAGTGTTGGTGAAAATATGGTTTAGTAAGTAACCAAATAGGAATGGTTTTAGCCAATACACACACAGCTTCATTAAAAATTGCTTTAAATCCCTTTATTATTCTCAAAGTCATCAGTCCCTGAACTCTCCCTATTTTCCTTAAATTGTGATGCTGCTGTAAGGCTGAGATTGGGGCTGACACAAGCCTTTATATAAACTGGAGGTTGCACAACTTCTCCTGTTACAATAAAAATGTTTCCTCACTTTTAATCCTCCCAGTACTAAAATCCAAGAGATTATAAGCTATATTAACATTCTTCGGTATGAACAGGAGTGAGGCTTGCAAAGGACGCAGCTAACAAAAAAAATTTCATAGCCGTTTTTGAGTAAGTAATAGAGGGGCAGGCAGACAGACAAGATTTTTAATTTTGATGTCATTGTTCTTAGAATGGTTGTAAAAAATTGATCCCCCCCCCTCCCTAATTTAAATACAAAAACAGACAAACCTTAGAGTTTTAATATATATATATATATATATATATATATATATATATATATATATATATATATATATATATATATTTTCCCTAAGCCCTTTTTACAGGTGTGTTTCAACCTGTAGGCCTCCTCTCGAGGGGGTAATGGTCTAACTTTCTGCAGGGACCAGCCGTACTGGGAAATAACGAGCCAGCCAGTACTCGAACTCACAACCTTTGACTTTAAAGTCCAGCGCTCTAACCACTCTGCCACGCTGACCCCCATATATATATATACACAGTTTTGAATGGACATTTGAAGAAATATTTTGAAAATTGCACGAGTAATAACTGATTTAAAATCTGTTAAAAAACAATGTAAACAATAGCAAAGCAACATTGCTTCATGCGTCAACATCAGTGATAATAGGCTCATATGATTGGATTATCAATTTGGTACTACTACATCACACATGCAAGAAAACAACATCAGAAACTATTAGATTTGTTAAGTTAATAGCGGTATCACTATTTCTTATGTAAGTACCTTAACTACTAACTTCACTAAGTCTTATATAATGTGTAATGTTTAAAAAACATTATGTAGATACCTAATAATATAATAACTTCCTAATGTCGATAACTTCCTATCAGTAAAATATCTAATGTTTAACAAAGATTAGTGTAAAATTTTCTCTGATATGACATAATTGGAAGTGAGTTGTTAACAATTTTAAATGAAAGTGGTGATCACAAAATAGGGATACTTCATATATCAGTACTGCACGTGTGAATAATATTGAGGGTGTAAAAAATTTAAATTTACCTAGGTACCTATGTGATCAAAGATTTGTCTACCTAAATAGAGATTATATGAACAGATTTAAAGAGCTAAGCTACATGAATGTATTGCAATGATGGTAGTGATAGTGAATGTATTGTCTTTATTAAAGGTAAACAAAATATAGTTGTATGTATTGTCTGTATTAATGGTAAACAAAATATAGTGAATGTATTGTCTGTATTAAAGATAAACAAAATATAGTGAATGTATTGTCTGTGTTAAAAGTAAACAAAATATAATGAATGTATTGTCTGTATTAAAGGTAAACAAAAGAATGATCTCTGCAGCAAAGATGGTGGGGTTTAATCCTCAGGAGAGCTTGAACTCTTTCACATTCTGATTTGTATAGAATCTTAATGTTCCATCATGGGGTGGTGTGATATATATGTTGACCTTTATAGAACATTCAGCAGAAAAAGTTTGTATATTTTTTAGAGAGCAAATATGAAGTTTTAGATAAAGATTTCAAGATTCTATTAGAGAACGAACTTCGAAATAAGATTAAAATACTATGGACTGGCAATGGTTAGAAATACATTAACAGGGGTTTAGTAGTTAATTTATGTTTTCATGGAATTATTCATCAAAAATCTGCACCTTACTCACATTAACAGATTGTAGTGAGTGAATGAGCTGGACTATCATTGAAAAAAAGAGAGGAAAATGTAGGTCTTGATCTCAGAGATAAAGGGGAGAGGCAGTAAGTACAGCCATAAAGAAGAATGTGTGTAGAGAATATTGGCATGATTTCATGGACAATTTGTTTTTTTTTTAGAGTTTGTTTTGTATTTTAAAATTTATAATTATGAGGTGTTGTTGAAATTGAGTAGCACTTAAATAAGGAAGTACATATAAATAAGAAGAGCACTTGAATCTGTTTCAGCCCAATACTGCTGTTAAAGCATCATGCTGACCTCCCACCTAATCTGGTTGTAAAATAAAACTTACTCAGTAAGATGAAGCACCCCTGTTACTGAGTACATGTAATTAAATCATTTGTAGCAACTATCATATTGCTATATTGATGATTATTATAAATAATCCACCAGTCTATTTTGCAGATTTCCTAAAGTTAGCTAATTTTTTAGACAGACCAAGAACTAAGAAGGTATCATTTCTATTTAAATTCGTTATTCATCACTGTTAAGGCACAGGTCTCTTAATGTGCTAGACAAACTTTTTTGGGCTAAAAGGAATTTCGTTTCATTCCTGGTTTCCAGTCATTCGTTTGGAGTAAAAGTTTGTTTCTTCATGCAATAGACTATAATCTATCAAGACCATTTGAAATATGATTTTGTCACTGATTATCAAAACCAATTGTTCTTGGTAAAAATCATAATCTAAAATTCTAGATAAGGAAAGAAAAAATAGTTAATTTACGATATTGAAAAAGGAATCTTACTGCTTATGGGCACATATTAAGGCATTACATCATAAGTGAATGGTTATGACAAGCCATTCTCTTCTTATTATCGAAAAACGGGTGACTATATTTCCATGGATATAATAATATGAAAAGGCAATCAGCCTATTGGATCAGTCTTTGAACAGAAATGAATAGTCTAAGACAGTGGCATAGGTTCAGTTCCTTCTAGGAGTATAGTAAGAGCAAATGACAAACTTATGCAGTTATAACGGAAAACAGCTTTGAAATAACATTAGAGCAGAAATCTAATTAATAACAGGTTTATTTTTTAAATATTCATGTATGTATTTTCTGTTAAGCATGTGAATAACAATGTCAACAATGAATTGAGTACCAGTTTTTCCTCCACTTTTCATGAACAAGGAGCCTTTTTCATTGTCAGAAAGGTCTTTGTATTCTTTCATTTTTACTGTGTTCGTTGATACCATCATAGGAACGACAAAAGAACTGCATATGTAACCATAAACAGCTTTCTTAGCAAAATGGTTCAAAAATTCTTCAAATGACGGATGTTTCATATCATCTGGAAGGCAAGAAGTAAACTCTTTCCAATACATACTTAGTAGATTATCCCAATGTTTATCTCTAGTTTCCTTGGTAGTATTTGTATACAAAAGAGTAGATAAGTCTAAAGTTGGAGTTGAATAGCTTGAGTTTTGAAGATCAAACATTTTAAAGTCATAAGGTATATTTCCTTCATATTTAAAAGTCATGTTATTTTGAATAAAATCCCCATGACATATCACTCCAAAAAACTCTTCTGGAGCCTTCAAATACTTCACAACATCAAATAAATCTTCAAAAGAATCCAAGAACTTAGTCAAAATTTCTTCTTCATAGCCTTGTTTAATAAGAGGTTCAACTCCACGTCTTATTGCAGATAAACTTTGTACTTTAATGTTTCTTGGCAAATCATTTGAAAACCAAGGTTCCTTTAATTTTTGGACCATTAATTTGAACATTTCTAAATGTTTAATTTTATATATATATGACAAGGAATGGAAAAAGGCTAATTTCTTAATTGCTAAGGATAAATGTTCAAAATCCAAAAAGAAATTATTAGCAGTATGAAACCCACTTTGAGAAAGGTTTTCAAGTATAATTATATCCTGGGTTATGTTTCCCCCTTCTGTTATATTGCTATAAAATAATTTTGGAAACAAAATGTTGGCTCCAATTTTTGGTATGATAACATTATACATCGAGCATTCATTTTGAAACATTTGATTACAATCCCTAAATTCTCTTTCTTTGGGATCTGTTAACTGGGTTTTTATTACAATATCCAAATTTATTCTTAGGCATCCTTTTTCACAAATTAAGGTGGCAAAATTTACAATGGAACTATGGTTAGGGGCACCCTTTTCTCTTTCATTAGCACAGTAAGAAATTAATTTAATATTACCAAAAGAACCTTTATTGACCAGCTCTGGAATTAATAAATCCATTGTGAGGAGTAGAACCAGAATAAGTACTGGTGAAGGTACTGAAAAGAATGTGATTCTTATCTATTTATGTTATGTAACCCCCATTAGGGAGATAAAGTAAAATTTTTGCAATGTATATACAAGCTCACATTATTATTTTTGATGTTATATATGTACTCAAACAAAATAAGTTTCTCTCTTTCTGAGGGTACCTCTATGGCCACCCTTCTTATCTGCCAGTTTTTTGGTAATATGTTTTTAAAAAGAATGTAATTTATATATATTGTATGAAAATTTGGAATCTTGAATGACACAAATTTGGGAGATATCTCAAGTGAGAGCGTAGCTTATATTTTATCTTTATTTTTTATATAAGTGATAGTTGACAATTCTAATGGAAGACTTCAGGATTAGTGTTGACAAATCCTTCAATTCATCTTTTGTCAGCCTATATTCTATTAATGTCTTCGCAGTTTTTTGATGGAGGACTCCACTTGAGCCAAAACAGTAGCCTATTAACAGTCCAGTCTTAGATTTTATATTTTTCTGAAAAATAGAGGCAACATTGCTCCGAGATTGCTTTCTTCGTGTGGAATGCAGTTTAACCCCATCCTTGGTGGATTCATCGAAAATCGGGTGATCACGTGATTATTATGTTTTTCTCTTTACATTTTTAACTCAATTTTAAACAATAACGAGTAATCCGGCGATTTCATGATGTCCGCAATGTTTACAAACGTTACTTCGGCGGATTTTCAGAGTACGATGACGAAGGCGGCCATTTTGTTTTTCTAACTATCTTTTTTAACACTTTAAAATTTCCAAAATACACCATCGGTGGTTAAAACCGGGGGGGGGGGTTGTTGTTCTAACTTTATATTTTTTGACACTTTAAAATTTCCAAAATACGCCATTGGTGGTTTTAAGGGAGGGCGGGGATTATAACGAAACAAGATGGCGGCGTAGGGGGAGGGGACTAAACTGCACTTTAGACCATGTTTACATATTCTAAAAAAAGATTAGCTAAAGTGCTTTTATATATGAGTATCAACCGAGATTCCTTATCTAAATTGGTATGCTTGCTTAAAACGAAAGAAAAAAGCAAAGGCATACCTAGTTTTCCATCGCGATGACGCCCATCATCACATGTCTTTCCAGACTCGGAAATTATTGGATTTTGCTGGGATGTGATTCCCCAACCAACCTAGCCCCCACAGATTTTCACTTATTTCGGGCCCATCAAAACTCTCTTAACCGGAAAAACTTTAAGGTCTGCAAAACGCACGTAGAGGAGTTCATAGTGCAAAAATCTGAGATGTTCTGGGAAGACGGCATTAAAAAATTACCTGAAATATGGCTACATGTAATAGATCAAAATGGGTCATGTATAATTGATTAAAAAAATTTACAAAAATCTGAAGTTTTTAATGAAGTCGCCAGTCGAAAACGCTACGAACTTATTTTACAACCTCTTATATTGGTTCAAGATATTAAGATTTTGGTATGGCTGGATGATGACAGCTTGTTTTAGTTTTTCAACCAGCAAGCTTGTGAACATCGAGACAGATTTCTTGCTGAAACGACACCCAGATGTTTTATTTTGTCAGTTAGTCTGATACCGAAAATTGTTTGCACATCCATAGTTGTATTTTCCTGCTTTACCAAATTTCATTCTCAATTATTATTGCTGTTCTTTTTTTCGCATTTATATCTGGCCATTTTTTAAAAAAACAGTCAATTGCCTGCTCGATCAAGTGTTCAGCTGAATCTTTATCTTTTACGATAAGAGCTACATAATCGGCAAATCCACAGCATGAGCTTTGGTACATTTTCTATCACTAGGTATCCGTAAGCACTGCGCACATCTTTTTCGCCAACCTCTTGGAATATGAAAGCTATTACCATGTAGAAGAGAAAATGCGATAGTGGAGCACCCTGGCCCACATCTTTCTTTATAAGGAGTGGTTCAGTTTTCTTGTTTTGGGACAGTGCATTTGTTTATTGATTTAATTTTAATAGACTGGACTCAAGGTTTTTCAATTTAACTGGGATTGGGTACGTTGGTAGCGTTTTTTCAATATGTGCATGCCCTACACTTGCAAATACTTATAAACGACCAGAAAAAAAAAAGTCCGTCACGCAGGGGCTGCGTAAACTAAGCAGATTTCCCACGTGAAGTTTTACAATAGAGTAATCCGCCTAATAACAGCTGTAGTAGGAAGGGATCTCTAAACCTATTCACGAGGGACGAATAGTTCTGGAAACGGCCACCAGAACTCTCGGCGGAGAGTCCGGAACATGGCGGGGTTCCGTGGACCACACACACAATACAAATGCAAATATCTCGGTTGATATTCAAGATAAAGAATAAATGTATATAACAATATTTATAGTAAATTTAATTTGCGATAAGATTGATTCTATACAATTTTTCGACCCGACGCATAATAACGGAGATATTTTGAATTTTCAAAGATCCCCCCTCTAAACCCCCCCCTCTCACTGGTCCGATTTCAGCCATTAACGAACTTGATCTCTCTTTTTACGTAAAACGCTTAAATATGAAGTTTAGTAACGATCAAACAAAAATTGCGACCGCTAGAGCGGTAACAGACAAATATATATATATATATATATATATATATATATATATATATATATATATATATATATATAATTTTGAACGGACCTCATTTTCGTCATCTCCTGGGTAGGATCGATGGACATTTGAGGAAATTTTTCAAAACTCGCGTCATGAGTACGACCTCAATAGCTGATTTCCCTTAAGGGAAATCTGGTAAAAATTCTTTTTTTGCTTTGCTTAGGATTTTGGATGTGTACACTAATTAATGAGGAATTGACAATGTTCCAGAGCAGGCAACAAATCCTCTCTTATTAGTAGAGAGTTCAACATGTAGTTTCAATTTTCCATCTATTGCCCTTACAATTATTCTTCTCAGTATGAAGTAAATTCTGATAGGGCGATAGTTGTAAACATCAAGTTTATCACCGGACTTGAATATAAGTATGGTTCTTCCCAATTTGAATAAGTCTAGGACAAAACTCCGTTTTAGCAATTAGTTTGTGTGCAGCTTGAAATACTTAAGGTTTCTGATTGTTCTCACAAAGGGTCCGTCTGGACCAGAAGCTAAATGAAGTGAAATACTTTTTGTTGTAATCTCTAGGTCAATCTCATTAAAATCGATGTCTTCTGTTACGTAAATAAATTCTTTGTAGTCATCTGTCAGTTATTTTTTGATATGAAGGTATCCATATTTGGGAAGGTGTGAAAAAGTTAGCTCACGGATCCTCACGATGGTTTTGCAACAAATGTTAGAAGAACTATCTGAGAATCGAATGGTGTAATGTTCGCAGTTGGGAAATGTCAGCCGTAGGATCAAGAGGAGAGTTTCTAAAACTCTTTACTATAGCTAGTCTTGTAATTTGTAATGAATCAGAATAATTTTTATCTGAATTAATTGAATTTTAGTAATCCAAGAACAAAAGAAGGTGGGGGGGGGGAGTCAACCGATCGTATTTGCACATATCTCAAAAATTAAAAGTTCAATGGAAACAATATTCCTTATTAAGCATTGTAATGAATTGGTTCATGAAATAACAGCTAATTTTATAAATGTCACATGAGTAGACGCGGGGGTTACTGGAAGCCGAAAATTAAATATCCAAATATCTCGGTTAATATTCATGATAAAGAAAATATGTATAGAACAGTATTTATAGAACATTCAATTTGCAATAAGATTGGTTTTATACAATTTCTCCATCCGACTTATAGTGACAGAGATATTTCGAATTTTAAAAGTTCCTCTTCTAAACCTCTCTACTGTTCTAAAAGTGTTTGTTTAACTAATTTTCACGTTTTAATTATATAAAGTACTAGCTAAGGTACCCAGCGATGCCCGGGAAATATTTGTAGATTCCTAATGATGGTATTTTTATAGCAAGACTTCAATGTGTACAATTACACTTCCCTCCACGACATTGTTTTTCTGAATTAGCTAGTCCTAAAGGGTAACTTTTCTGGACTAATAGAATAGAAATTTTAGTTATGAAGAATAATTGATAATGTGTTCCTATTCTATTCCTCTCCACTTATTGTGACTCGCCGTTTTTGAATAATCCACACCATAATCATGAATAGCATTTATTATAATTAAATAATATCTATAATGAACATATTTCCCGTCAAAACCATTCTGAGCACATATATATTAGTTTAAGCATAGTTTTATATTTAAGATCAGTGGAAATCACTTCCAGTAATGCCAGCATTTCACAGGAAATAAGTAAACTCAATTAACTGATTTAGATTCCTTAATTAATAATTGATCTACCTGATGGAATTAAATAATAGTGGAACGCTAAAAATAATTTCATTTATATCCAAAAAGCTAGGTGAGGGGAAGAGATCGCTGCCCTCCTTACAATCTAAGTAATCTTTAAACAATCATAACAAGTTTAAACGCATATTGTCTTTTGTCATAATGATATTACCATTGTTATGATAGTACATATTTGTTTCAATAACATCAAGATATCGGAAATAAAATAATATATTACCAGAACCAAAGAGTTTTATTCCCTATAACTTCCGCTATCACCTCACTAATCCGAATCATAATTAGAACTATCTTATAAGGGTAAAAGACAACATCATTTGTCATAATATGCATTTATTAAATACGCTTGAACGAGCACTAATAAAATTAATGACTCCCTCTACAGTGTTAGCGTATATCCCGTGTTAATTTCATTTTACTACAAAAGTAAATGCAACAAAAGTTACTCTAAATAACAAAATAAACATCATTTGTTTTGTACAAGTTTACCAAGAAACTAATAAGAATAAAAAATCACAATTTTTCATTTTCGTCTTCCCTTATAACCCCCACTCCTGTTCGTACCTAGAAAGTTTAATATAGCTTATGATCATGGAGGAGTTAGTGCTAATTCACATACGAAGTTTTGTTTAGTTCGGTTGAGGCTTTTGTGCCAAATAAAATTGTTGACTCGTTATAATTGTTAGTGTATAACTCATTTATCTTTAGGTATACGACAAAAGTGTATATAGTAAACATTACTCTAAATAACAAAATAAACAACTTTTCTTATGTGCATATTTGCCGAAAAAACAATAGGAAACGAAATATCGTTATTTTTAATTTCAGGCCTTCCTTATAACCCCCACTCCTGTTCGTTTCAGAGAATATTAATATAGCCTAAAGTCTAAGTTGGGTTAGTAGTAATATACATACCATGTTTCATAAAATTCGGTTGAGCCGTTTATGCGTAAAAAGGTAACAAGCAGACACCGTATCTACAAATTTCAGATATTGTGTCTATAACATGTGAAACGAAAAAGTATCGTGAAATTTTGAGATAAAAATCAATGTACAGGCAAAGGTTACAATTTTTGGTACTTTCCTGTTATGGGGACCCCTACTGGAAAATATCGATATAAACCCGGAAATATCGATATTTTCCAGTTGGGGTCCCCATAACAGGAAAGTATCCAATTTTTCTTTTGTATGACAAAATTGAAGATAAACGACTGAAATCGAGCATATGAGGGGGGGGGGGTAAGAATGACAGAAAATAGAAAATTCAAAATATCTTCATTACTATGAGTCGGATTGAATAATCCTGTGTAATCAAATTCGATATAAATTTAATTTTCTATAATTGTTGTCCAACGTTTTTTTTCCCCTCAATCATGAATATTAACCAAGATATTAGTATTTTTTAATTTCAGCCTTCTGTAAAACCCCACTTTTGTCATGATCATTAGTTAACACACTTTAACAATAGGCGTATATATCATGAAACGTCTTATTCCAAGTACGCAAATACTTTGTGTGATGACATCATCAATTCAAACTTTATTTACCTTCCATTATTACTCATTTTATTGGAAATAGAGAATGTATGGTGAGATGAGATCACAAGAGTGTCTTGCCAGCACGTGACAAATCTGCCTAGTTTGTACTTTTTTATTTTCTTCTCGTTTGAAAGATTATAGATTGCAATATAATAATTGTACTTTTCACATGTTTTAATTTGCAATGCAAATAGTATATATACATGATTCAGTATTGCGTATAGTAAGAGGTAATTCACAAAATATGATAAAAAGTTTTTGAAGTATCTATGATTATTTGGACAGTTTACCGTTGTTTTGAGCGGGTTACGTTTGAGCGCCATCTATGAACTTAAATACGACCTATTCCCTATAAAGATTTTGTTCAATTATACTGATTTATGTGTACCATTTTTGGGAAATAAATAGTTTGTTTTGAGAAAATATTTTAAATGTACAAAACCAACTTAGATATATCCAACTATTTGAAATAATCTTGTTAAGGTTCACATAATCTCCTATCTGCGTTTATTATTAATGTAATATTTGCTTTCACATAATTATAATATATTGAAGATTACTTTAAAAAAGAAACACCTATATGAAATGTTTATATTGTTAGTTAAAATCAAGGCACCTCTGAGTGGGTACTGAAATGAAATACAAAATCAATAACTGTATATCAGTTATTCCTAAGTGAATATACTTTACAATTTTAAGTAATGTTTATTTACTGAACATTCTTTTACTGTGAGTTTTTCCACAACTATGGTTTTATATTAATGCATAGCAGTTTATATGCATTAATATAAAATAATAAGTTGCTGATCTTAAAATGTGTTATATACCTTGGTGTTGAATTAATCTGTAAAGATTTTTGGATAACAAGAGTTTAAAGGCTTGATACACCACTGGGCTATGCACCTACATTTTGAGAAAAACACTAATACAAAATGTGACTGTACCATTCTTAGTTTATCATGGATGGGAAAAGTACCTGATGAACTACCAGAAGTGAGTTCAGTAATTACAAATAATTTCAATTACCCCTTTTTTTTAAGTATTACTTCATGCTGATTACTTTGGAATTTATGATTGCCTATTTCAATTTCAAATTATTAAATTCTTTCTTTTGCCAAAGTATTATAACATTTTTCACTTTCGTTCCAGCATGAAGGTTGGAAACTTAATAGAACTAATTATTACCAAGAAGGTTGGCTTGCAACTGGCAATGTTCGAGGGATTGTTGGTGTCACTTATACCACGTCACATTGCAACAAATCACTCGATTATCCAGCTCGGACAAATTACAATCTTAGAGGCCACCGTTCAGAGGTAATCATTAAAGTGTTTACTCTGTATCATGTAAACTCAAAAACAAGAGAGGGAGTAGGGTTCATGGAACCCCTCTGTTCAAGATTTTGTTAATATACTTGAAAGTTTTAATCTACATAAAAACTTAAGCACTTTTCCATGTTATACAACTCATTTCCATATGACCAACTAAGCTTTCCTCTAGAATGTCCTCTAACCAAGCAGTCTTTTGGCAGCAGAATTAGAGTGCTTTTTGACATTATAACTTATAAAAAACTCTAAGATTGCTTTACCATGGCGTGATCACAGTGAAATTGACTAGAATATTTTTTCTGTGAATGCAGAAGCTTTATTTGTATGATCTTATGAGTTGGCTATTCATAGTTATTTAACTCAACTATGGCAATTCAGTGATTATATTTTTTCTAAAACAAAAGCATCACATTGGTTAGTAAATTGTTTACTAATCCCACTCCTGTATATTATTTTAATACAGTATTTAGTGTCAGTCCAAATTTGTTTAAAACTTTTTGAATTCAAAAATTTATATACAGCGTTTTATGTCATTGATTTCACCATTGTACTTGGTGGTTTTACAACTGATACCGTGGCTTGTTTAACATGCTACTGTAAAGATTCTTAATTAGCTACTGTGTATACCCTGTAGCTTTTTTAATGAGGTATTTCTACTGAAGGAGCATGCTATATAATTATAATCTAGAGTTGTTCTGGTGAAAATCTAGTAAAACGTAAACACCATTACCAGCTGCTTTTTTAGTGTTCCACTAAAACTTCAAAACATTTAATGAGTTTCTGCTTCGGTTAAGAATTTATTTCTAGTATGGCGTGTAACAACTTTAAATCAAACAATATTCCATGAAGTTTAATATTATTTGGTGGAGCCATAGGTGAGTTAAAAATTTTAAGTTGAATTAAGTGCAATATTCTCTTTCTTCAAAAGATTTTTATGTTGGTTTTCTTTTTTAAGGTAAAGTTTGAGTCCACTCATTCTGCAAATTGTCACAAGTTTTCAACCGAATGGTGTAATATTTCCTGTGTTAGGTCTATGTTTTTGTATTAATGTAGATAAATAATCCAATTACATCTATAAGTAGATTCTTTTACTAACAAAAAAAGGCTAACTAAATCATTGAGAAAAATCTGAACTAATTTTAGTGTACTGTAGTATTAATGATGACATTTGGTTACAGTCGGTGAGTGTCACCTAGGGGTTAATATATTATGTTTATAAAAAGTGAAGAAAGTAGTCGAAAAAATAAAAGTATCCCCTTGTAAGAATTGTGAAGGGGAGGGGGAGAAAATTGAATTAGAGTGAATTGAACGATTTAGATAGATTTAATCTTTAAAATACTGTAACGTAACTTTTTAAGACTAAAAACCACTACTTTTAAGGTAAATAATATATTTTTTGGGAGAATAAATTTTAGATTTCCATCCATATTGTCAAAGTTTGCATCTTGTATTTTGTGTGCCCTTATCAGGATTTATTTTTAGCATCTCAGGAAAGCCATGCGAGTTAATCTCGCATGGTAAACCTAGACTGGCGAGTTCAATTCACGCCTGGGCAATAGGATAAATAGGAATTTATTTAGTGACAAACTCATTAAATATGATCCTTAGTCCATCCTGGCTAGAAAAGGGTTGTAAATGGATTCCCCCTTTTTCTCATAATACTAAACTTTATTCCACTTGGTTAACAGGATATTTTCATTTTAGAAATCCTCCTTTAGCTGAATTATGATGGTTCTGATTGCCTGATATTTTCACTGATTTAGCACCAATTTAGAATTTTATCTCCATTAGAATTTATCATAAAGCCATCTGTGCTAGAGAATGGCCAAGGGTTAATAGATTCCTAAAAGAAACTTCATGCAACTCAGTTATGACCCACTGAGAAACCTAAATTTTGGAATTTGTGGATTTTCCACACAACAATTCATATATCTTCATCAAAATTGTTTTTTTTTTTATTTCTATAAGGAATAAATCTGCTTATCGCTGGGGACCCATACTTTTATTTTAAATTATAAATGTGTGACCCTATCTCATTGACAAATGGAATAGATGCTGATAGAAGGTCTTATATAACATCTTTGTCACCATCAGCCTTCACCCCTCTTTATTAAATGCTCGAGATATTTCTCTACATTCGATAGCATCTTCAGGAGTCCTTAAATCTAATATTACATGTTAATCCTACTCTCCAGAGAGTCAAACTAATTGAAAATAACTAAATTTACTAGGGCCACTTGATCCATTAGCTGATTGTGAAATCGATACTCAGGTGATAGCCCTTAAGAGGCTATTTAACATAGAGAAGCATGTCAAGTGTTTGTTAAAAGAGAATGAAAATACAGTGTTTTACTTCATGTCCTTCCACCAGTTTCAACTCCAATTGTGAAGTGTGGGTGCATCTGCTTATATAACCTGATCCACTAATTTCTATCCTGGGTAAGCTGTTTCTGTTTCATTTTGGTTTCAAAATGACCTTTACTGACTTTTTTCAACTAACTCCAAACCAGGTCTGACTTTAGGTTGAATCTTCCTGATTTGGTCTCTTTTTGTTTCCCTTCAATTCTTAGGTTCCCTTCAATTCATTAGATGTTTGGAAGTGAATACAAGGGGCTCACTTGAAGAATATGCTATTGTGAAGTAAGTATTCTTATAAACGAATTCCTGTTTTTTTTGTGACCTACAATTTGACCAAAAAACCTTTTCTTATAGCTCCTAATTGGTTGCTAGATGCATTTGTTTTTTCTTTTACCTGAGCATCAATATACTTTTATATCATATACTAGCTAAGGTACCCGGCTTCGCTCGGGAATTCATTTGAGGTTTAATGATGGTGGTATTTTTTTGGCAAGCCTTTACTTTCCACAATATTTTAACATTTCCCGATGTATACCCGTCGTTGCTGTGGATTTGTTAATAATAAAATTATTTGTTATTTAAGAGTTCACTGTCCCCAATATTTTTATATTTCCCGTCTCCTATGCTTGTAGTTGTTTTTTTTTTTTATATATATATAATTCATAATCATACAAAGTATTCTGTCCGCCAAAATATGTTTGAATTAAACTTCCTTTCCCTTGAAACGGTACAAAGACCAACAGTGACTGAAAACCGAACAGAAAATGTAATATACCGCGAATTTTTATTTTAGGCTTCTCTTATAACCCCCCCCCTACTGTATGAACCTAAAAAAATTAATATAGCTTATAATCGTTTAAGAATTAATGCTAATTCACATGCCGAGTTTTGTTAAGTTCCGTTCAATCGTTGGTGCCAAATACAATTGTCGGCTACCGTTTTAGTTTTCAGTGTATATCTCGTTTATACTTGGTATACGGCAAAAGTGAATATAACAAAAGTTACTCTACATAACAAAATAAACAATTTTTGTCTTGTACATATTTGCAGAAAAACCAATGGAAAACGAAGGCCTCCCTTACAACCCCCACTCTTGCCCGTTGGTATGGGTTATTCTAAAGAAGGCCTTAGTTTTATTACACATTCCGAGTTTGTTTTAATTCGGTTGAGTCTTTTGTGCCAAATAAAATTGTTGATTCCCGCTATAATTTTTAGCGTATAACGCATTTATACTTCGGTATTCGACGAAAGTGTATATAACAAAAGTTACTCTAAATTACAAAATAAACAACTTTTGTTATGTGCATATTTGCTGAAAAAGCAATAGGAAACGAAATATCGCTATTTTTAATTTCAGGCCTCCCTTATTACCCCCACTCCTGTTCGTCTTAGAGAATATTAATATAGCCTAAAGTCTAAGTTGGGCTAGTAGTAATATACATTCCAAGTTTCATAAAATTCGGTTTAGCCGTTTATGCGTGAAAAGGTAACAAACAAACAAACAAATAAACAAACAAACAAACAGACACGAAAGAAACAAAATGTAGTTATGGTGTCTATGACATGTGAAACGAAAAGTTATCGTGAAATTTCGCGAAAAAAATCAATGTACAGACAGAGGTTACAATTTTATATATATATAGATATGGTGTAAAGATAAAGTCCAAGATATTTCAATGTAACTATCCTTATATGTTTATTAAATAACAATTACAGAGTTCAGACAAAAATTACCCTAAACTCTACAGAATAAATTTTAACAAGTCATTTATAGTAAATAGTAAAAACATTTGACCGTAAGCATGATGGAAAAGCTGGAGTCATCTGGGTGGTTCATACGGCTGAGTGCACTCGTTTCCACTACTTTGATGTTGCACTTACGATAAAATATCACTGAACTAAAGTTTAGTTTTAATGCTATTCTCCTAAAGATGGTTACCACTTGAGTTGAAATAATACTGGACCTTATTTTGTTTCATTAATAAATTGAATGTGAGTATTTATCAACTTTTCAGGTGATACTTGTGAAATGGAATGAACCATATCAAAAGCTTGCATCATGTGATAGCTCAGGAGTAATTTTTGTATGGATTAAATATGAAGGAAGGTGGAGCATTGAACTGATTAATGACAGGAACACTAAAGTCACTCACTTCAGTTGGTCTCATGATGGCCGTATGGCTTTAATATGTTATCAGGTAGAGGAATTTAATTCATTAAACATTTTTTAGTGGAATTGTTTATTGAAATTGAAAACTAACTAATTATTTTTGCCATTATGATACACTTCTTCCAAATCTTATGTAATGCCTAATGTTGTTTATTGTTATTATAAACTTTTTCATTTTGAATCTTAACACAAGTATTTCAAAATTAACTTTCAGGATGGATTTGTCCTGGTTGGCTCAGTAGCAGGTCAACGCTACTGGTCATCTATGTTGAATTTAGATTGTACTATTAACTGTGGAATATGGACTCCAAATGATAAATTGGTATGTTTTAGTTGTTTTGTAACTTTTATTTATTTAATTTCATATGTTGCCACAAAACCACATTTCTCAGCCATAATCAAATTTAAGCCTTACCTTGAAATTAACTTGAATTTTTGTTAAATGGATTATATATAAATTATACTAATTTATTTTTTATATTTAGAATAAATGTGACTAAATAAAACCCTTAATTCCTCCCTGGCTAAAGAAAATGGTGCTAAACTGTAGATCGGGATTGCAAACCAAATTTTAATTTATAGAGGTTCTTGTTCTATCGGGACTCCACTTAGGATTGCAATGTAATTGAAGAGCTATTTGAATAAAGAAGTAGCAATCTTTGATCTGTAGTACCACCACAATATTACAGACCACTTCTCCTCCACCAAAGCGCTGTGGCATGCCCTGCCATCATGGACTATAATGAATTTTTTTTTTTTTTTTTTTGGTTTCATTTTTACCTTTGCCATTTCTTCCTTTTTAATGTAGGGTCAAACTGTACTTTTGGGGTTACTTTTATATTACACACAAATAAATTTTTAAATATTTAAAAAAAAACAGTACCAAAATCAATTCTTTCAACAATGAAAAGGTTGTTTAATAATTGAATTTTTACATAAGATAAAAGAATGAATACTTAATGATAAGTCAATTAAGATGAATAAATAATAGTTTAAAAATAATGTCCTGCAAATATTTTTCAGGACAAAATATTCTCTGCTGGGCCTTTCATAAGTTTATAAGACATCCAGTTGGATAGATATATTATGAAATTAACACCTAAAGAAACTTTATATTTTTTATTTTATAGGTACTTTTTGGCACAAGTAATGGTCAACTCGTTGTTATGGATGTTCATGGAGCTATGATGGCCCAGGTTGAGATTGCAAATCAAGTAGCTGTTACAGCAATGGCTTGGTCTTGTGAAAAATTTAAAATGGAAGAAAATGATGATAATGGTATTATAGATTATATTTAACTGAATATTATGTTTTTAAGGGTTTTGAAAAATATAAATTGATTATGTGGATTTTCAGATTCTTGTTTTTGTGCTAAATATGTTCTTGCTGTTAGTCTTGAAAATGGCACAATACTTCTTATGAAACATTACTATGATGTTTCTCCAATCTACATCCAAACAGGTTTCTGCCCATTATATATAGAATGGTCAAACAGTAAACAACTATTAGCTGTCGCTGGGACTGTAGCTAACACTGAATATACCAACATGGTCAAAGTTTATACAGACACAGGGAATTTATTGTTTACTTCAATTATTCCCTATACAACGGTAAATGTTTTTCATCTCCTGCACGTGCATGGAAGTTAAATACAGTATAAAGTTGTTTACTTTTGTCTCCTAAGTCATATTGTATATAAGAATAAATAAACCTGCTTTTCGTCCCATGCTTTGTATTGTTCTCTTGTTTTTCTATATTTTATGTTTCACTCTAAATTTTATTTACAGAGCATTGACAGAATGTCATTATCAAGAATTCCCCTAGCTCTTTTACTTCTGCTATTAATACAAGATTTGCTGAAAGTTGTTCATTTTGTAGATCACAATGCCAAATAAATTGCACTTTTGCATTAGCATGACATCCAATGTAATAGGGTGAGTCAAAGAAAAGAAAGTCTCTTATCAAATTTTCTTAATTGATTTTTGGTAATCTACGTAAAGTAAACCAGCCTAGGAGTAATCTTTACTCTTTTCAGACATTTTCTGTAGATTTCTCCTGTAATATACTATTCTTTCATTAATGCTTTCAATTATACTTAACAGAATATAAATTTTTGAAGAGTTTAACATTTATTGGAAACATCCTCTTTTCATTTAAATCAATAATAATGACCATCAAAATTTAAAAACAAGTTAAAAAAACAACAACATAATATTGCATTTTAGCTTTAATAGTAGCATAAGAGTTTAGTTTAAGTACCATCTAGCTGAGAATGATTATAATAATAGACAATGTGAAACAACCTTATGTGATTGTGACCCACTTTTTCAATGGATTATTATTGTGAAAATTAGGACATCTAGGTCCTGATATTCAAGTTTTTAGATATAGCAAGATCATAGTTCTATAGTATTACCATCCATTATAGTACATGATTTAAGCTAATATAACTCATATTTCAAAAATCAATCTGAGTAGAAAGTTATTAACTCAATTATTTTTATTAAACACCTGTTAATTATTACCTATTATTATTTACTTATAATTAATTATATATATCACTAGCTAAGTTGCCCGGCTTCGCCCGGCAATTCATTTAAGGCTGAATGAAGATGGTATTTTTTTGGCATGGCTTTACTTTGCACAATATTTTGATATTTTCCCATCCCAGTGTTTAGGGTTTATATCTGTCGTTGCTGTGGATTTGTTAATAATAAAATTATTTGATATATAAGACCTTACTGTCCTCAATATTTTTATATTGTATTTTATATTTTTTATATCATTGATAATTAAAGAAGTTCACATTCCTGAGAATAACACTACATTGCTAAAAGTATAAGTAATATGTAAACATAGACCAATATGAGGTCGGTAGTGAAGGAGCAGAACTGATAGGACAAAGGAAGTATCCCCACAACTCCCTAGGCGCAGTGGTGCCAACCTCTTATAGGATCTCATTCCTGTAATGCATTAAATGATATTAACAAATCAAATTACATTATCTTCGCAATACTAAAAATATTTGTTCAAATAATTTTCATGTTTTTACTAAATAAAGTATCAAATAGACTTGGGGATACTGGTGTTTTTCATGAATTAATGTTTGGGAGAAGAGAAGGGGGGGGGGCAGTATACTTTACTTGGTGCAATCTGTTACTGGCATTAATTAAATAACATAGATTTGAATTATTAAAGATAAAATATTAACATAAATTTAAATTAATTAATCCAGATAAGGTACAGGTTGGAAAGAATTATTGAGCAGATCAATATTTCTACACAAATTACTTTGTTTCATACATTGTTATACGAAAAGTTACTCTAAATAACAAAATAAGCAACTTTGGTTATGTGCACGTTTACCGAAAAACAAATAGAAAATGAAATATCACAATTTTTTATTTCTGGCCTCCATTATAACCCCCACTCCCATTCAAACCTAAAAATTTGTATATAGGTTATAATCATGGAAGGATTAATGCTAATTCACATACCGAGTTTTGTTAAGTTCGGTTCAATCGTTAATGCCCAATAAAATTGTTTACTCTCGCTATATTTTTTAGTGTATATCTCGTTTTTAATTTGTTATACGCCAAAAGTGAACATAACAAAAGTTACTCTAAATAACAAAAGAAACAACTTTTGTTATATGCATATTTTCTGAAAAAGCAATACAAAACAAAATATCGCTATTTTTAATTTCATGCCTCCCTTATAACCCTCACTCCTGTTCGTCTCAAGAGCATATTAAGATAGCCTAAAGTCTAAGTTCGGTTAGTACTAATATATACCAAATTTCGTAAAATTCGGTTCAACCGTTTATGCGTGAAAAGGTAACAGACACCATAGCTACAAATTGCAAATATTGTATCTATGACATGTGAAATGAAAAAGTATCTTGAAATTTCGAAAAAAAAAAGAAAAAAAAATCAATGTACAGACAGAGGTTACAATGAGGTATTCTTCTCTCATCCTGTATGTAATCCTGATCCTTGACTGATAACATTCTTTGTTTTTATCAATCCTATATGCTCACTGTAGGTTTTTTCGGCTGCTATAAAGCATGATATTTAATGGTTAGTGTAATAGAATACAAAACATTAATTATTAGTATCATATCATAAAGCTGGAGGATGTTGGATACACTGAGGCAACTGTGCACAAGATGGGGTCAAAAACATTGTCTACCTTCTTAAAAAGTGTTATTATCCTTAAGGTGGAATGTGTATTTTTTTAATGAATATGAACTATTGTTCAATGAAATAATCCTAATAATTACTTTATTTTAATTATGTAGGTTTAATAAAACAGCTATGTCTTTTAAAATAAAATTATTTATAAAAAAAAAGACTCATTTTTATTCTAAGCTGCTAAAAATGTTTTTAATAAAACTATCTAACTATTATAATAACAATGAAGAATCCTAAATTGGTAAATAATATTTTAGAAATTCTTTTGTTCG
Source organism: Riptortus pedestris (assembly GCA_019009955.1). Classification (NCBI taxonomy): domain Eukaryota; kingdom Metazoa; phylum Arthropoda; class Insecta; order Hemiptera; family Alydidae; genus Riptortus; species Riptortus pedestris. Next base: position 171,132,789 of record CM032228.1, read on the forward strand.
AAGTTACCTTCTGTGTCTGTAATTGTCCTGGTTTACAGTACTAAATTAAAATAAAGTCAAAATACTTTTTTTACTCACTCTATTACAATTTTTTTTTTATTTTAACGAGCTAAGTGTTTTACTATTGAGAAACCATTATTTCTATTTAATTTAATTTAATTATTTTAAATGAGAATTTCTCATATAGATTGTTGCTTGAGGTTTCAAAATATCAAATTACCTGCCCAATTATGTTAAAATACCTATATAATTATTTACAGCTTTTAAATGCTATTTGGTGTAAATTTTATATGGTAGATGAAGGTTTTTTTTCTTTTGTTTTATATTAAAAATTATTTCCAAATTAAAAAGTATTGGTTATCTATTATATGAAGCTGTTTTTTATTTCAAGTAGTTTTCCATTAATACGTAATTATTAATTTATAATAATAAATAAGCATTCCATTATATAGTGATAAAATATTATTTTTAAGTAATGTTTATTTGTCTTAAATGCTGTGTATGCATTTAAGCTTTAACTATTCACACTTTTATAACGTGGATAGGAATTTGGCCGCCTAAGACTTAGTGTTTTCTAAGTTTTTCTTCAATCAAAGTACATAAATTGTATTATTTAGGACCAATGGTCACTGAAATAATATTACAAGTACATTTTTAGCCAAAAATCTTCATTAAAATATAAAATCTAAGTTTTATATATATATTGAAAATTTTTCCTACAAAAGTTTGAACAAAGTAATAAGATATTATATATTTTCATATGTCACATTTTCATTTCATTTTTGAATGGAGAAATGAGCCTTTTAATTGAGACAAAAAATGGCTTAAATGATAAGTGGTTTCTTATATTTATTCTATTGAAATCTGTACCTCTTGGACTGGGCACCTGAAAACAATTCCTTCATATAATTTATGTTGTTAATTTTAATTAATTGCAATCATTTCAGTCTGCAGTTACGGCTATGACATGGGGCCATAATGATAAAAGACTCTTCGTTGCTACAGGATGTATGGTTCATATGGCTTGGGTTTCTATGAGATTTGCTTCTCTCCAGCTCTTGGCTAGTTTGCAGGTAAACTGGAAAAGTATTATAAAATAATTTTATTTTGTAAACCATTTTGGGGCCAATTACTAATAATTACACATATTTTTAATTTGTACCCAATTAGCCTAAGTTGCAAAAAGTGGATGTTAATAAATAATAATAATTTGGAGAGTTGGGTATTTTTAAGCAAATTTTCATCCAATTAAAAAGAGACCCATTTAAATAGAAGTGCATTTTGATTTTCTTATTAATAAACCTATGGGATCAGTGAGAAAATTACCAACAACATTGTTCTTTGAAACCTCAAACTTCGTATTTTCTTATTTGAAGGCATGTAGAATCTCAAATTATTCGTTAAACCTCGTGAGGAGAGGGGGCTAATTAATTATATTCAATTAAAGTTTTTTTTACGACCTACCACAAAAATGAATGAATCCCTTAAATTTTTATTTATACATATAAAGACTTGGTTTGAGCTATTAGGATTCAAAGGAAATTACTTTTGAACTTTGAGACCAAATATATCCTAAAGTTAAAACATAATAAAGAAAATTTAGATCATAAATTTACTTTAATATTGAGTAGAATTGAATGGTGTAATTGACTTGCTTGATGTTTTTTCATTTCTTTCTTTTAAACATTCATAGCTTATTTATTTATTTATTAACACCCACTTCATGCTACTAAGGCTAATTGGGAAATTTTTATGGTTCCACAATGAAAAACAAAATGACTATAGGAGAGCATATTGATAGAAAGTTGACTTTGACATATTTAATTACTGAAAAGATTCATTCACAAATATTTAGTTATTACATTTCTATAAAAATTAGTATTAATATTTAGTTTGTAAGAGACCACAATATTATTTGTTTACTTTAGCAAATATGATTTATAGAACAATATCAATTTTCTTAGTTGGCGGGTAATTTTTTATAGTAGTGAACACACATAGCTGAAAGCTATCTCTGGGAGGCCACAGCATACTAGATGGCATAAGTGGGAGATAACACATATTCAAAACCATTGTAACAGTATTATGTTTTTCATTGCTATCAGCTATGGTAATTTGACCGACTTGTATTTCATATACTACAGATTTAACTTTTTTTCCTTTAATTTATTAGTAGAATTTCATTCACTGTCTTATCTTTTGTTCATTGGTCTATTATTTATCATTATACCACTCTGTTTTCACACAAATTTTATAATGGTATTTACATTATCATTATTGATTGATGATTCTCTTTTCAAAACCATATTAGAATAATTTTGAATATTGGGGCTTCTTTAGGTTTATAATCGGCTGCAAGGTGGCATTCAACAAATTCCTAGCCTTCCTCTTCCATTGCGAATTCAACACAATCTCTCTAAACTTTTTGTCCACACAATAAGGGTAAGCTTATTTTGATATCTATCTATAGCTTATTTTGATATACGTACATCATTTAAATGTTGTGATTTTCTCAGTTTCAGAAATAACATATTTAGTAAAAGAAAAATTAAAATTAAAAACTTTTTCAGTGTTGTGTTCCAGAGGGTTCTGGTCTAAGAGAATTTGTTAGTAAGAGCCCAAAAGTTCGTCTGCATTGTACTATGTTAAGGCATGATGAAGATTTGTCAGCTAACTGCTACACTCTTTTTCTTGAGTACCTAGGAGGACTTGTACCTCTACTGAAAGGAAAACGAACGAGCAAATTAAAACCCGAGTTTGTGATTTTTGATCCACAGGTCACAGGTATATAGAACACTATGTTTAATTTTTTTGTACAATAACTAACAGACCAATTGTTCTTATTTTTTAATTGTAGTTTTTGAATCATATCATGTCATATTAATAGATTCACACACATTCTTTGACATACCTGTTTTACACTGATGGGTACCATTTATTACTATCTGTAGCTAGGCTTCATCAATGTTGTCCTTAGTCTTTTTAAGTCCCTCTCCTGAATTTTCCTTCTCAGCCTTTAATTATAGAAAGAGATGTAATTTACAGCACATTATATTTGATGTAAGATATTAACCTTTTCCATGATCTTAGAAAAGGGAATCATTTCCTAACTTAATTAGGATAACAATGGTGGTAATATACAGCTGCGCTATGGTTGGGTGTTGCCCTGATTGAATGTATCTACAGTCCCCATTGCCTAGAGACATTATGATGGATCATTTATGAAAAACCTAGATTTTACATTCTTTTTAAATTGTTGTGTTGGTAATCAATATCATGGATTAAGATAAACCATTGTGGCAGAGTTTTTTTGGCATCTGGCATTTAAATGATGGGTCAAGTATATATATATATATAATTTTTAACTAACCTCACTTTTGTCATCTAGCTAGGGTCAATGGACATTTGACAAAATTTTTGACTTTAAGGGGAAAATCTACCAAAAAATGAGTTCATTAGTGATTCTAAAAATATATTTGAATAATAAGAAAATTTTAATCAAAACTTAGCCTATTTTATCCCCCAAATAAATTTGCCACTTAATTTTTTTCTATCTCACTTCTACAGCTATTATTCCATGAATTCACTTATAACATACTTCATTTGGATAACCCTAGTCTTCTATGGTTTTATTCTTTATTCCAGATTGCCACTGTGCTGCCAATGCATCTTCTTATGGATCTGGTGCTTATAGTGGAAGTGAAAGAGAAGATTCAGAATGTGAAGAACCCTGTAGTAGTCCTCGAATGTTAAGGAAGAAAAATAGGAATAGAAAAGAGAAAGATCCTTATATTGTTACATTTCCTGAGGTTTGTTTATAATTTGTACATTTTAATTTGAATATCATATTTGTTTTTAGGTACGAATAAGGGCTTTATGTAGCCCCATCATGTTATTAAAAATATGTGAGGAACTTCACAATACACTTTAAGTGCCTATATAAAAATTGGGCTCAATATATAATTTAGCAAGCAGTGGTAGACTAAAGAAGTCGATGTGATAGGAAATGATATGAAATGTATTTATTTCCATTAAATGTTTGCAAAACGTACTAGGATATGCCAAATATCTTTGTTTTCTGTCAATAGTTTACTAATATTGTGTTAATTAATTTCTTTACATATTATTGAATAAAATTTATTCTTATATAATTCCATACATTCTTTATAAAATTAACTAAAATTCCATGGTTAAATTTTATAAAATCTATCAATTTATTAATTAGGTATATATATTTTAGCAATCTTAATGCCACTCTAAATATATAACATACATTTTTTAAAATTTATTGAACTGCAAATTTATTAAAGGATGACAAACTTTATTAATGATGAGAAACTTGTCACACCTTAAAGAGACAATGTAACTGATCATAAATGATTTATATGACAAATATTTGGTAGTTTTATTTAATAGTTGAACATTTTTGATAGTATTCATTTTGTGTATGAAACAAAGAATATTTTTTTTATAGTTTTAACACATTTGTAAGCTTTACTCCTTAAAATGATAAGCTCTTCTCAAAGTATTTACATTTGTGGTCGGGAGTTTGAAACATATTCTTGTATCTTGTTTTATAATTATGTGTTATACTATCATGTTTTGTTTCACAAACAATATTGTTTGGTGCATATATATTGAGAGATAAATCATTATTTTTGAATCCTTATAGAGTGTCCAACAGAACTCTCTCGACTTTCAGTTTAATAGAACCCTTATTGCTTTCTTCTGTAATTTAAGTATTAAAATATGATTTTCTGAGTTACTCCAATGCATAAAACCATAAGTCAACTGACTATGGAAATAACCAGTATATTAGTAATAGTTCCTTCGATGATTTTTCTTAACACATTTTAATAAAAAGCAAAGTGATTTTAATTTATTACTTAATTCTTCAATATAATTGAACCAGTCTAGATTTTTGTCCACAGTTAATCCTAAAAACTTCATAATGGGTGCTGGCAAAGTGTCCTAATTATTCATTGATATCACTCCAGAAGAATGTGAGCAATGTTTATGTGTTTGATGAAATCTAGTATATTTGTTTTTGTCATGTTCATAGCTAGCTTATTAGTCACTAGCTATGTTACCTGGCTCAGCTCGGAAAATCATGACTGTGTTGCTTGGGGAGTTTGAATAATGATTGTAATTTCTTTTGGTTTTACTATGTGCAATATTTTTGCATTTCCCGTCTCAATTATTTAGCTTACTATTTATCCTAGTAACTATAGCAAACATAGAACTTTTTTGTATCAAAGGATAAAAAAAGAAGAAAGAATGAGTTCTTGATCAATCCCACACCACTTTTCAAAATACAGTTTGTCATGTAAATCATAATCATGGATAGGAATCATTCATGTTCCACAGACTATACAATTCATAATTATGGACTGCATTGTTTATTATATACTATTCAAGAATACAAGTCATTTCCCCAAAAGTCACCCCAAGAACAACTATTTCATCTATTTAATTACCATTATTAAAAATACTCTAATGTATATCTATAGAAGAAACTTTGTATTCATAGTTGTACTTACTCATGCTCTGTTATTTGTAACATATTAGTGGAGCAATGTTAATAATTAGCAAGCCTTAATAGCCTCCCCAGCACTTTCCATCCCCTTTAACATTGTTTTGTCTAAATAATTTATGATATTTAAAGAAATATTCCTGGGGAAGAATATAATATCACTAAAAGAGAAAATTATAAATATTGTATAAGTCATTATCATTTAAATTTTAATGAGTACATAAGTTCAATTGGTTTAAACACGCCATTTAATTTTTAGCTGTAATTTAATAAAAACATCATCATTACTTTTCATTATTAAGCACCGATTACCTCCTCCTGCCAAAAGCTGACCGAAGTCAGGCAGATCAAAGGCAGTCTGCCAGGAACCGACTGCGTTATCTCCACTCTACTTCCGCTCAATTATTTGGTTTAAATTATAGGAACTTCAGTTATTCTTAATATTAAACCTTAGGAATACTTAAATATAAGTCTAAAAACATAACGTCATTATTCATAGTATGCCTATATAAAAACACTTAAATGAGTACTAATAAAATTGTTGACTCCCGCTATAATTTTTAGTGTATATGTCGTTTATACTTCGTTATACAACAAAAGTTACTCTAAATAACAAAATAAGCATCTGTTATGTGCATGTTTGCGGACAGCCCAGTAGAAAGTGAAATATCAAAATTTTTAGTTTCAGGCTTCTTTTATAACCCCACTCCTGCTACTTCCTAGAAATGTTCGTACAGCTTATAATCATGGAGGAGTTAATGTTAATTCACACATTTTGTTTAGTTTGGTTCAGTTTTTTGTGCCTAATAAAATTGTTGAATCCCGCTATAGTTTTTAGTGTATATCTCGTTTATACCTTGTTATACGACAAATGTTTATATAACAAATGGTGCTTTTAATAACAATATAAACACATTTTGTTATGAGCATGTTTGTCAAAAACCCAATAGGAAGCAAAATATCCCAATTTTTCGAGGCCGCCAATTAAGATTTTACGTTCTTGTTTCGAAAATGATAACTTGATCTATACCATACTCAATATTTAACCAGTCAACACTAAAGATCGTATTTGTTATTGGCTGAAGTAGTAGGGGTTTAGAGGGGGATTCGAAAATTCAAAATCTTTTGATTAATGTGAGTCGGATCTTAAATTGTTATAGAAACAATCTTGTTGAACTATTAATAGTCTACAATTGTTGTTCTATGCATTTTTTCATAGCTTAAGTATTCACCGAATTGTTTGTACTAACTTGTTTTCAGCCATCAGTAAGCCCCACCTCTCCTACTCCTCCTACTCACTTCTTCTTTGCATAGCAGTAGGAAATATGTTGTGATATGAGATCACAAGTGCTTTACATCAGCACATGTGAAATCTACTTAGTTTATTCAGCCCCTGCCAGACTTTTTCATCATATCCCGTGCAAAATCGATGAACATTTAAAAAAATGTTTCGAAAATCGCATCATGAGTACAACCTCAATAGCTGATTTCCCTCAAGGGAAAATTATATAGGTCGCTTAAGAATATGGGGCAGTTGAGCTCCATATTTCAAGAATTTTTATATAACTAACAATGGACCATGGTTTTAGGAATCTCATTTAGCTGAAGTAACTTCTAATATCTGGGGAACCAAGTTCAGAATTCGAGGCTTAGCCAGCGGCCTTGCGGTTAACCTGGGGCAGGTAACCTACAAAACAAGTCTCCTCCACTTACAACCTAGACAAATGACATTGCTAATGGCTGGGGATGAGTTAGGAGTCACCCAAGTGCTGAGTGATGATGAAGATGATGGGAAAGGGATTGAAGATGGAGGGGCAGTAGCTGTTGCACCTCTTATGACAAGGTGTCGAGCACCTGCAGGCAAGTATATATCCATAGTTTTTATGTAGAATTATTAATTGCTTAAATGTATTTAAATAATATTTATTTTGACTTAATTCCTTTTTATAAGTTATCTTTATTTTGATATAATTAAATATTTAAGTAATATTTATTTTGAGCTCATTTCAATGGTTTACTAAATTTTTTTTTTTTTGTACAAAAGAAAATTACTATTTGTTTTACATATTAAAGTGGTATAAGTTCATCTTGAAGTAGATTATTAATAGAGCTATAATTTACATACACAGACTAGCTAATGCCTATAATTAGTCAGTCTGTGCACTCTACTAATTGAGCAGAGTTCTGTATTCAAAGTTGAGTACTTCATCTTGCTACTTTGGTTTTGTTAGCTTCATGTGAACTCAAGTGGAAAGCACTGCACCTCTCTGTGACCCACTTTTCCAGTGAATTTCCACCTAAGAGAAATATTTAAGAAGTTCATCTGGATAACATATAGTGCGTTTTCTTCTCTTGGCAACAGTGGCAAAACTTATCCTTTATACAACATTAATCAAAAAAAGAAAAGAATTTAAGACACACTGCCTAAATATTAGATATGTCAGGGAAAGAAATATTCAAACAGTACTAATACATCCAACATACTGATAGATTGTTGCGCTATGATTTTTATAATTTTTTTCTTTTTTTTTCATTATGAGTAAAAACATTGTTTAAACCTCACCTGTCTTTCCTTGCTCGTCTGCAAGGATCAACATACATTTTGATGCAACCACATATATTCTAAATACATTCAGTAACCAAGCGTTTTGTGGGGTTCATTAATTGTTAGATTTAATACATTCACTAATATTTTTTTTTTTTTCTAAATTATGGTTTTGTGAACAGATATTGTCACTACCTGGAAGCCAAGTTTACAATACTTCTAATATCTAAAAAGATTTTGAATGTTGCCACCTTTTATAATTGAAAGTAAATTATGCAATGCACAAACACATAAACATTTTAATAAAACAACCCAGTGCAGAAAACTGTAAAAATTATTTTCACTTCTTTTTTTTATTTTTATAGTAGGGAATACCATATTAGGTTGGTCATTGACAAAAAGTTTGGTTCTGAAGTTGGTTTACTTTTTTTTTCTTTTCGTAATCATGATTCCATTCCTTTCTGTATAATTTTCATAAAGGAAAAATATTTATATACTAGAAGTTCTGTTATCTGGTTATAGGCTTTAACTACAAACCTCCAGGACTTAATTACACAAATAGAATATTCTTTAACATTAGTTTCTTGAAGGGCCATTTCAATGAAAGGGGAAAGTATATTCTAATGTTCAGGGAAGTTTTACAGAAGGAGCTCTTATCTTGTTTACTTTATGTCTGCCACTTCCTAAGTCTTTGGAGTTGTTTATCATTTCTGCCAGGTAAGGGGAAGTGTTGGATTTGAAAACACCAGTTCGCATGACGACTGACTGAATTAAATACTTTTTTGAGAATACATCTGGGGTAAACCCTTGTCTTGCTCTTTTATGGACATTCACCCCACTATGCCCTCAATGGTCACAAACATTAACATTTAAGTTCATGAACATTAGGTGTAACATATAAAGCATCTGGCTTGGACTAACCAGTCTTCATAATGGCACCTCTCGGTCAAAATGTCATCCAAAAACCAAGAGCCATTTGGCTAATATTAATTTACACCTATTTCTCTCATAGCCACCTTACTTAATAACATTTTCGTTCTGGTATTGTATATGGCGTTGGCAAAAATAAGTTTTATATAATGCTTACAACCATGTATTTAATGATAGGTATGTACAGTGGTATTAATCGATCTAAACTCCAGACCAGCTATTGAAGAAACTCATGTAAATCTATACATCAAGACTAGACTATGATAGGCTAGTAGCATTTCTTGTAAGACTATAGATCAAGTTCATTAACGACCGAAGTCGGTCCAGTAGAAGAAGGTGCAAAATCAAAAATTAATAAGATTTTTGTAATGTTGACCTTTGGGGGCCACACTTTTGATATCAACTTTTTAGTTTCTGAGATGTGCCATTACAGACCTAAAAAAAGTGTGGTGGTTTGAACCTGTTGGGATGGAACCTATTGACATTCAGCTACAAGTTTACACTTATTGTTTTTCATTGGATCAGCATAGGAAGCTCAAAATTATAGAACCAACCCTACAAAATAAAAAGTCCGTCACGCAGGGGATGTGTAAACTAAGCAGATTTCCCACGTGAAGTTTTACAATAGAGAAATCCACATACTGCTAACACTTAACACCACCGTGAGTAAATACAAATGGTAATGAGAAATCATTAAGTTAATTTTAATAAGTTCCCAATGGAAACGGCTTATGAATTGTAAACAAATAGGTCTGCCAACCACTGAGAGCTGAACAGTTTTGTTTATTACTATTTACGTCCGCTTTATGCTACTAGGCTAATCGGGATGGGTTATCTACAGGTTACCACCCTCTTCTTGCGAGGGTGGGCCCAAGGAGTTTATTTAATGAGTCTCTCACCAAATAAATTTCTAATGCCCAGGGCGGGAATCGTACTCGCCACTCTATGCGAGATAGGGACCAGCATCCTAACTCGCATGGCCAACCTGAGCCCGAGAGCTGAACAGATAGACATATTCTTCACCGGAAAGAAAAACAATTACTGATATACATCTGAATATAACACATTAACTTTATTGCAAACTATTTGCTATATCTAGTACTGCAATTTATAATGAATCAGAATAATTTTTGTTTTAATAACTCAAATTTTAGTAGTCCAAGAACTAAAGAAGGGGGGGCAGAACAGAACGTATTTGTATAAACCTCACAAAGCAAAAGCTGAAACGACAAGAAAGGTTAGAAGAAGCTTCCACCAGAGCCAAACAGTTTCGGAAATGGTCGAACTAATCCGAACAATACCTGATCACATGCCCCACACACAATAAAAATGCAAATATCTCGGCTAATATTCAAGATAGAGAATAAATGTATATAGCAATATTTAGAGTAAATTTAATTTGCGATAAGATTGGTTCTACACAATTTTTTCGATTCGATGCATAATAACGGAGATATTTCGAATTTCCAAAAATCCCCCTCTCTAAACCCCCTCTCCCTCTTGTCCAATTTCAGCCATTAGTGAACTTTATCTTTCTTTTTACATAAAACAGTTAAATATCAAGTTTCGTAATGATCAAACAAAAATTGCAACCGCTAGAGCGTTAACAGACAAATATATATAATTTTGAACGGACCTCATTTTCGTCATTTCGTCATCTGGGTAGGATCAATGGATATTTGAAATCGCGTAATGAGTACGACCTCAATAGCTGATTTCCCTTAAGGGAAATCTGCTAAAATTAATAAGATTTCTGTAATGCTGACCTTTGGGGGCCAACACTTTTGATATCAACTTTTTAGTTTCTGAGATATCTCATTACAGGCCTAAAAAAAGTGTGGTGGTTTGAACCTGTTGTGTTGGAACCAATTGACATTCAGCTACGAGTTTACACTTATTGTTTTTTATGGATCAGCATTGGAAGCAGAAAATTATAGAACCAACCCTACAAAATAAAAGAAAAGATGGAGATCCAGCAATGAAATATTAGATAACAATACAATTCAGTACGTTTTCATTTAAGAATTATAATAAGTAATTTGTTTTTGAATTATTAAAAAAGACTAGAAAAATTGAATACTAATTATATTGAAAAATAATAAAATATCATTTATTAAAACCCATTTTATGCTACAATGGTTAGTCATGGTAGGTTATCTACTGACCCAATTTAAATTTGATTGGATTTCATACCCATATTTAAATTTCATTGGATTTCATTTTTTAACCCTTAAGTTAGAATTGATGGACAGAAGAAATGTTTCAAATCCTGCCATGCATAAAACTTCAATAGTTGACTTTCTATAAGGGGTCTGCTGCAATACTGTTATCTGGATATATGATTTTGAACTCTTTTTGAGTTATGTTTTGATAATATTTATCTGAATATTGATGTCTTGAATTTGGGTTTAACAGGGTATCAAAGTGGGAGTACTAGCAATGGAGAATGCAGCAAGACATCAAGAGTTGATTGGTTTATGACACGCTCTTCGTTTAGAGAATGCGAATGTGGATCTGACTCTGCTTCAGGAACAACAGAAGAGGGAAGGAGAGGAGGAGTTGTTCGTTCTTGTTCAGTTGGCTGGTTGGACCTTGTTGAGGGCGGTTCAAATAACAGGCTTGTTTTAGTCCGGCAAGGGAGGCCTGCCAAGCTCACTCATGCAGGGAAAAGCCGGTCTCTAGATTCCTCTGACATGGGGAAGGGAATTGCTGGGACAGGGATTACACATCCTCCTCCTAGTAGTTCTCCAGCTAGTCCTGCCATGTCAAAGAAAAAAAGAAATCAGTCTTCTTCTCCAATAAGGTAATATAGACACATTGTCTTTCATAAAATCTTTTTAAAACTGTAGTCATATCTGTCTATGCATACCGTCGTCACTGATTGTTGCCTTTTAAAACATTTATTATTTTATTAGAATATATAGAAATTATGGATTTTTTTCCCAATACACGATTATACTTTTAGAAAAGAAAGTTATTGAACATATCTATGGAATATTTACTGAGCATTTTTAATGATATGTACAAATTCAGTTAAACATGTCTATCACTTACTTCCTTATATTTAGCCAAGGTCCATAGAACACTGTTTTTATTGTTTGATAATTAATTGATTTGTTGCTATAGAAAGCCACACATTGTATCATGTTCTATCATTCAATTAAAATGTTCATATAATACAAAAATTATGGATTTATTTAATACACACCAAACACACAAACATTAAATGAGTCTGTTTAAACACTTTTCCTTTGGAGTGGTTAATGCTATCTTAATAACAAATACAATATTACATACTGCTTTCTTAAGAGTTTTATCTATTTTTAATCCATTTTCCTAATGCATTCTGTGTACAGTGTGCTAGTATGGGTACTCCTTGCTATGTAGAAATAATAGAAAAAAAATGAGTTTTTGTTCTTTAGCGAGAATTTTTTTGGAGCATAACAATAAGAAAGAAAAACTGAACCGTAGAATGACTGTTGGTTTTAAAATAATTTTGCTGCTTTCCAGCACTTGTTAGTCTTGTCAGAATAGGATTGTATGGTTAGAAAGCATATTGGCCAAAGAAGTTTTCCTTAAAATCTAAAAGTTCTAAGTTGATTCAAAGAATGGTTTTTGAGGTTTCAAATTTAAGGTTTTTTTACTTATTTTTAATTTTTTTATTTTCAGATTCTATTAAAGCTATTTGTAAAACCAAAATTACAAATAAAAATAAACGGTTATTAAAGAGAATTGAATGACCTTCAAAATGACATAGCCAAAAAACAGCCAATAGCAATAATTTATGTGCTGCAGCTGAATTTATGTAATTAAACATAGATACATTGATCTCAATTGAGGCGGTCTACGTAAAAAGGGCTTATAAGCAAAACTCTTGTTTTGAGAAAACATCAAATGAATATTTCATTGTTGTCTCCTGTTGTCATACTTATTATAATTCCTGTAATATTAATAAATATTGATATTACACCTATTAAAAAAATATTCAACAATTAAAAAAAATAATTCAGTAACTGGTGTTTTTGTAATAATTAAAAAACATAAGTTACTTTATACGCCCTTTTTAGCCAGAATACATTCTTATATAAAAACGTTATTAAAAAGAATATAATTAAATAGATTATAACTTATTTATTTGTTACAATAATAATTACTTAACATTTTAAATAGGGAAAACATCAAAATGAAAAGATTTTTCATGTATTTGAAGAATAAATTGAAATAAAAACATCTTCTACCGAGTAAACTCAGTTTGTTTGTTTGAAATCAGTACAAAATCTCTCTTTCTTTATCAACTTTGAGAAATCATATTTTCAATAAAGTCCACATCCTCTTCCTGTAAAAACCGATATAAGACTTTTAACTTTAAGTTGGTTTACTGCTGGGTAATGACACCTTTGAGTCGCAACGTTGTGAAAATCTCCAATCTGATTAGTAGGCCGCCAATAACTGAACACTTCAAACTGTCCAAGATAATTTTTTGAGCACAGCAGAGCACCATTTTGCAATGATTTGATAATGAAATATTTCATTAGAGTAAATTTTATTTTGTTTCTTGAGACAGGTTTCTTCAGGAATAGATTATTTAAAAATGGTTCCCAGTCTTGCAGAAGTTCTGCATCCATAACAACTTCAATGGGTGAAGGGGTTTGCCTGCACTCTACCATTGCTGTTAATTCTTGAACATTTCATATAGCGTTTTAATGTTGAGCATGCAGTTGTCAAAGTAATACAGGTTATTTTTAGACTTACAATAATGGCTTTCATCATGTGGAATTGACTTAAGATGATTACCATTAGCGAAATAACATTTTCAGAAATACTACGAGGCCTATTACTATGATAACCTCGCTTTTCTTTAAAAGATTCATTTTTCAGAAGTTTGCTCTGTACGACAAGTAATCGTTTCTGTGATATTTGAAATAAATTAAGTATAAACCTTCTACAAACTGATATGTTATTTCCACCAACAAAAATTGCGTAGTTCTATAACTTTCTCTTGGTCTTTTTAAGTTAACACTTTGTTTCTTAGGGCCTTCCAACTTTTCCAAATAAGTTTCTTGAAGGCTTTTTAATTGACCACAATAAAAACCATCAAATGCGTCAACCTGGTTTTCAAAAGGCACATTTTCATAGCATTTACTACTACAGCAGCTATCAATGACAGAATGAACTTTGGCACTTACACTTTTACCCTTGGACGTTTTATAGCCTAGGCCCATTGAACGTTTAATTTTCACTTCCTCATGATGTTGGTTTTTCTGTTTGTTTATTATTTTCCTTGTCCTTTTCTTCTTAATTTGAACCTTTTCACTTTCACTTGAGTCACACATTTTCAGTCTTAATAAGCTGCATCAAAAACATAACCATAACTCACATAGTAACATAACTACTAACCCCAATTCAAGCCCTGGACGTGAAAACCAGCAGATATTACCCCACAAAAACTGGTGTGCCAACGTCAATTTTCAAGATATTGCGATGAAACTTGCACCACTGAATTCTATATGAAATGACGGATTGAATAAAGCGTTCTGCGTAAAAAGGGCTGATGAGCCCATACGCCCTTTTTACATTGACCGCCTCAATTAGCCTTTGTAGCACAAAGTGGACGTAAATAAATAAATAGTTACATTGAAAAATCCCAAAATCAATTTTTCTGCATACTATTAGGAATAGGTAGGAACATACATCATATGGACAAATTTGTTCTTTTTGATGAGTAGAAACACCTGTAGAAGTTTGTCTATCTACTTATATATATATATATATATATATATATATATATATATATATATGTGTGTGTGTGTGTGTGTGTGTGTGTGTGTGTGTGTGTGTGTACAGACATACACACACATATATACACACCCACACACATATAAGTAGTAATTTTTAGAGAAATATTTTTGAGCATTTACACCTTTTATAGATCTCGTATAATGAATTCCCCATTGCTACCAAGAAGACTGAGGGCTAAGAGAAGTGATGCTGATGGTTATCAAGATCTAGAGAGCTTTCAGAAAGCCCAACTTAGAAATAAGGTGAGATTACAAACTACTTGGCACATTTAACCTCCCCCCCCCTCTCTCTCTCTTAGCTATTAACAGCAAAGCTAATTTCTTGCATTAATCCTTAAATTTTTATCCATGTTCATTTATCGTTTTGGTTCTCTCCCTATCTTTTTGTTAATAATTATTTCTTAATGTTTATGTTTTACATACTTGGTTTTAAATAAGAAATTTAAATGTTACCATAATGAAATGTGTAACATTTACTAAACAAAGTGAATTAAAATTAAACGCATTTAGTGATAGTCATTTTGCAGGTGATTTAGTAAGTCGTAAGTGCACCTCAGGTTGTGTAATTATGTTATTTGGTGGAGCAGTGAGCTGGTGCTCCCGCAAGCAACAAATGGTAGCGAATTCTAGTTGCGAAGCTGAGGTCATAGCTGCTGCTAAGTGTTGTAAAGAGTATTTTTGTAAAAACTCTCATTAAAAAAGTGGTAGATCATAATGAGAAGCAACACTTCTTATTGACAATCAGAGTGCTATTACTTTAGCTAAAACAGGAGTATTCGACAAGTGATGTAAGCACATTGATGTAAGGATGGCTCAAAACTTCAATGATATGTGGTTTTTCTATACTTTTAAAGACAATAATTATATTCTTCATGTATTTTTATCTTAAAAATATTTCTCAAATGTTAATGTTTCAATTTTAGATTGAAACTACTGCTAAGCGGAAAGAATTTATCATGCATAATAAAGCCCCTATGTGGAATGAAAGTAGTCAAGTCTACCAGTTGGATTTCGGTGGACGAGTTACTCAAGAATCAGCCAAAAACTTTCAGGTGGAATTCAGAGGAAAACAGGTATTACATTGTTTTGTTCATGCCAAATTCATAATTTAGCTTGAGCTATAAAAGACTAATTTTTATTTTTATTTTAGGTGATGCAATTTGGCAGGATAGACAACAATGCATATACGCTTGACTTTCAATATCCATTTTCAGCTGTCCAGGCCTTTGCTGTTGCTTTAGCAAATGTTACACAGAGGTTGAAATAATTGACCAAAGGTCAATCTTTTAGAATGGGTGGCTGTTATTTTAGATTTGCTCTGAGAGCAATATATACATATGTAGAATAATTGCTAATAAAAGTCAGATGTCTTCTGATAATTTAATACTTTGATCTTGTTGAACTATCATTTTTAGTATAAGTATTAAAAAGATAATTTCTTGTACTTGCTCAGAGCTCTAATTTGTTTAAGAGAGATAGGCTAAGATCTGCAATCTTAAGTTCTCCTTCATTAATTTGTCATTTGTATGTCTCTGTATTAAGAATATTACTTACAACTTTTGGATCCATATTTTCATTAATTACCAACGATTACTGAGGCCGTCCAGTTGAAAAGTCCAAATGGCCTCTAAATAGTCTGAATAGTGTAAGCATTTCAACCACTCAATTTGATTAAATACCATTCACCTTGTCAAATATTAGGATTAAGATTTAATGTACATCAATTTATTGTCACTTAGTGTACATATTGTTTCCTCATGTTTGGGTAAGCCGTATGTTACCCACATGTTAAATATAAATTAAATTGAGTTTAACATTTTTGTTTATGATACTTAAAGGGAAATATCATTCTAAGCCTGATAGTTACTTTTACTATTTGAGAGGGGTTTTTTTATTATCAAATTACACAATGTAGTATCATTATTATATGTTACAAATTATTATATTGATCCCATGACTTCATACAATCTTGTATATTGATTAAAATGTTATATTCCATCCTTTTATTTTTAATACACTTTTATTTCTAAAAATAAATGAATATAACACAGAAAATTAATTCATTATAAAATTTCTTTTGGAGAAAAAATATTTACAAGTTTCTATGTGATCTGTCTTTCATTATATTATAAGTTCAGTTTTAATTTGGTTAGATATAATGTTTTTGAACGTTCGTTCTTCTCTAGCCTGTTGAATTGATAACATAACCCATTGTTAAGAATTGTCAGATTTTGTACAATTTCCCTATGATATTGTTCTAATCCCTCTTACCCAAATATTAGGAACATTGTTTTGGTTTTCACATGACTATTTTGTCACATTAAACTTTATTATAGCAATATTTTTTTTTTGTTATAATTGCTAATATATTTTGTAGATTTTTTTTTTGATATTTTAATACTAAATAAATCAGAATTTCTGAAATATTTGTCTTGAAGATTTGTGTTAGTTTAATTTGGCTGTGAATTAGTGCATTTCCATCATACATTTAGTTCAGCATTCTTACATTGTGGAGCTCAACTGTCTAGACAACCTCATCAGACAACCTTAACTTTTTTATTTCAAATTGTTAGTTGTGATTTCTAATGAAAATTTATTTAATTTTTTCTTTATTTTACACAATTTTTATGTGATATTTTAATTTTCCTGCGTTAATTAAATTGCTTTAAAAAAGTCCAATTTATAACTAGAACATTAAATTTCAAATATTTTATTAGAGATTTTATTCCTCTTTTTATAGCCCAGAAAATGTCTGGTTTGTGTAGAGACTTGATACTTTATTAAACATGTTTATCAAATCCAACATTTCAAGTTTTATCAAAACCCATTTTGCTCTTTCCCCTCAGAAAACAAGTGATCTACATCTCTTGGTTTGGACTAGATTTTTAAATAAGGGAATTTCAATAACTATATTTTTATTGAGGGACTTCAGCAGCAATAAAACACCCCTCTCTTGATGGACTCCTATCTGGTCCAATGTATTACTTCTATATTTTGACTGTCATGAAAGATGTATTTCTTTCGGAGGAGATTTCGTTATATTGAATATATATGATAATTTTTCTTTTATTCAGGTCCAATTCTATTGATCTAAACTTGAACAGCCAGACCATATTTTTATTTTGAGAAGTTCATACAAACTAGTGACCTTCCCTAAATTTGCCAGTGTCTTGGCACTTTAGGGATACATTAGATTTATTCCTTACTTTCTTTTATCGCATATACTTCATTTTTACTTCCCATTGGATGGAGCATTGCATTTGAACCTATTCTTTTCTCGGGGATTGTCCTTGATTGCACTTGAACAGATAAATAGACAGAGAAAGAAAGATATCTAAAACAAAAAGTCCTTCATAAATGGCAAGTCAATTCAATAATAATTTGTTAATTCTACCTTCCAGTTTTATTATTTCGATTATATTTGTAAATGTCTTGTTGTTGGAAATGCACTAAAGCTTACTGATTTAGTATATGCTTTAATTTGTTGTTGAGATTTGTATATATTAATTTTATATTTGTTATTGTTAATACTTTTTTTTAAACTATAAAATGCATTTGTTAATTGGCCTTTTATTTTTTAATTTATTATTACTGATAACCGAGGATTAATAATATTTCTACGCTTGATAAAAGTATGGTGCAGTGATGTAGGCTTCTTTATCCTACCTATTAATTGTGCGCTGATTAAAGAAAACAAGTCAAATTTTTACTCTTGGCCATTAAAAAAGTCAAAAATGTGAAATAATTAAAATACGGACCTTGGGTTTTAAAAAAATAATCTGAAATATATGACAATACACATACTTTTTTTACTGCAGATTTAATATAATAATAAGCTAAAATAATAATATTTTTTCCTATTTATAATCTACTTTTGTCCAGTAAAATATTGAGGTATTCCTCACTTAGGCTAAAAAATAATAACTGTTGCTATGAAGCCACAATTTTACGTCTATATAGTTAAAAAATCATTAAACAATAGTTTTTTAATTGGTATTAGTGGTATTCTTATCACTGTATTGTAAAGAAGTTGCACAAAAGTTGTACTAAGTAGACTCTCATTCAAATAATTTAATATTTTGAAGTATATTTCGGTTTGTTTCATATTTAGCTTTTACAGGGTAACACCTGAAGACGTACTAAAGCTCAGAATATAATTTCACTCTATTTATGATAAAAAATATTATAAAAAGTTATAAGAAATCAGGTCTGCTTTGTTTCTTCCATGTAGTTCTTTTTAAGAAAAATGTGTGCAGTTACTGAACTACCTTTCCTTATATATGGGTTTCCTAAATAATAAGCACCTGTTGAATAGATCGGCTTGATTACAGGCCACTAAAGGTGAGCCCAAAACTGAATAGTATTTAGCATAACTCATTTTGAATAAATAAATGTCACAATCAAAATTTCTACTGTAGAAATTAGCCCATATGACGAATATTTTTTTCCATTTGAGTTACCAAATATTTCTTTAATTTCTATAAACAAAATAAGGTTAATTTTACAAATTAATTTGTTTGTAGTACCTTTTTTTTTAATAGATCCAGGGGAATACCACAGATTCTTTGTAAAATAAAGCTGACACACAGGGCATCGTCCACATGTTCATATGATTGTTTTTCAAAGTGTGTTTTGATGTTAATGAGTCCAATGAAGAGGAGTATAAAGAAACTACCCCAACCTGACCGCACCTCCCCCCAGCCCTTAACCATACTTTTTATTCTATGGCATTCAGCAAACTCTCTAACATTAACCTCTATATTCAACTTTTGCATCTAATTTATCTTTTAAAAATATTATTACTCACTATAATTTTTCACTCATTTTCCCAGACTACTTAACTGTAAAAAAGGTGAAAGAAAAGGCTGTAATGAAACGTCTGCAAAAATTAGTCGTCAACAACATAAGTCATGCAGAACCTTAAGTCAGAAATATATAAAGTAATTTCTTCTTATTTTTTTTTTTATGTTATGCAAAAAATGAAGGATAAGGATTTTACTTCAAGAATTCATTTCAATTTGAACAGATTTGTTTTATTGAAGTTCAGAGGAAAAAAATTAGCAAACAAAAACCTTTTTGTTGGCACTCCAATTAACAACCAGTAGTTGAGAATCACAAATTTATTACTAATTTTTAATGCCAATTTTTTGCTACTGTGGCTATTTAGGACAGGTTTTCTACCGTTCACTACCATTTTCTAGCCAGGGTGGGACTAAGGATTTTATTTAATGAGTTTTTCACTGAATAAATTCCTATTTGCCTAGGCAGGAATCTGACCCGCCACCCTAGGTTTACCACGTGAGATTAGGGGCAACGCTTTAACTCGCGGCTGGCCTGAGCTCTAAATGCGCTTTAAGATGTTTTTTTTTTTTCCCTAATCTTTTTCTACTTCTGTTGGTTAGTCCGGAGTGGCAATTAAGAAGGAGTCTACTGTATTCTAATTATAAAGATGTTCTTGAAATTTGTTGTTAAAATTACGTATAGCCTAGATGTCTTCTAGAGCTTGAATATTTCAAAAACTATGCAAATTAAAAAACAAATTATCTACTATACGGCTGTTCCTTTATTCTTGCAAATGGTGTGAACTATATTCTGGGATTTTGTGAGTGGTAAGCTTCGAGTTCTATCAGAAAGCTATCTATTTCATTTTGAATCTTCATTATGTGAGCATTAATAAGTTATATACAAATTTTGTACTCCTTTAACATAACAATATGTATTATGATTAAACACATCTATTAATATTTTATCTGAATATAGTGCTGAATGCAATACAGAGATTGCAGTCATCACTAGTGTGGTGGCTTTTTTTTAAATAATATGTAATGTTAATTAAATTCTACTTTAAATAACATTTTAAATATATAATATTATTTAAAACATAAATTATATTTACATATAAGCAGATTCAAAATTTATTACAATGCTTTCTGATAAAACTTCAGTGTTACCCTTGTATATTCCCTTTGTATTTGCTATGAAAAATTAGCTCCTTAATGAGCATTGCAGGATCATTTCAAAAAAACCTTTTTATGTTAATAAAAGAATTTAATTGACACTATCATAATTCATGTAGCTTAGTAATAATAATTTACTTCAATTAAATAAGGGGAAAATAAAATATAAAATTTAAGGGGTAGTTAAAATACCTCTTTTGATATTATATTTTCTTACACAGAATATTTGAAGTTAACATATAATGACTTAGATAACTGGAGTTATGCTTTCTAAGATAATAACATTAGGATATTTTGAAGATACATACATATATAGTCACACACGCACATATTCATACATTTATATGTATTCATACACCAATATGATTTTGGATTTATATGATCTGTGAATTGGTTCTGATCATCAGAGCTGTTGAAACATCTATACAATGGAAAACATTAGGGACATAAATATTGAATGCTTTAGAGGAAAATAAATGGAGTACATTTTTTCTTTATTGCTGTCCTCGCCATTAATATTTCATATTTGTAGAATTCCAAAATAGTACAAAAATGAAGATCAAAATTGTAGTTTTTATTTTAATGGAGAGCTGATAATTATCTCTACATATGTTCTGCCGTGCTAAACTTTCAGTTTTATCTTCAATTTGTATGCAGCTCGGCTTAATAAAAGTTCTGCCACAAAGTAATTTTTGCGTATTAGAATAACAGTGTTTTATCTAAATGTGATTGGTTCCCATTAATATCCCAAACCAATTCGTGGTGCTAACTCATAATGAAAAAGTAAACAGAATTCTGAAAAAAGAAAATGAAAATTATTCAGAATTGAATAAAATTAAAATACTGCTTGTTCCCATCAGCGAAGCCCCAATAAACATACCTATGAATAACACACTCTAACCACATGCCAACAAATAAACTAATTCAAATTACTATACCTGTGATGTAAGAAGTGGTATTTCCATTTTTGTTACTTTCAGTAACTCAAACTACTTTTCAATGAGTCTTATTAGAAACATATTATTCAGGCTTACTCATTACAGTTTCTTTTACACCACCAAATAGGTTGAAAGAATCTTAAATGAGCATTTTAGGCCAATTAGTGTAATGAATATACCTTCAATTTATTTATATTTTTTAAATTACATAAGTACAATTTTTATTTTGAATTTTATTTTATAAATAAATATCTCTATATTGATATTATTTGTTTGTTTGTTATATGGAATAGTTTAATTAAGGAAAAGAATAACATAAGAAATATATGATTCAAATGTGATAATTAACCACAATGAATGTCCTTTCTTTACTTCCGAAGTACAGATTAATCACTGTTTGAATTGATATTTTTAATCTTTTTTTGACACATGATTTAATACTTTTTTGATTGATTACCAATATTTTTTTTAAAATTTTATAAAGTGTTGTAACAAGTAAAGTTATATAAAGTCTTGTTTGAGCTCTAGAATCAAGGCACAGACATAAATTGATGAAGAGTGTATGAATGATGTTCATATCCATTTCTGGAAAACATATCAAGCTTTTGTATTCTTGCGATGCCCAGAAAGAACAATAATAGTTTAGAAAAATATAAAATAAATGTATATTGCACTTGCGCTGTTGTAAATATTAAAAACTGACATAATTAATTTTTAAAAAAAGTTGGCCTAGTAAGATATTCAAGCATTTTATAGTGGATAAAACTTAATATTTTTGAATTTCAAGAAGTTCTGTTGGTAACACTTTCTGGTTTACCAAGCCATACATTCTCAATCCTTTATTGAATGGAGTAATATTTTGGAACATATGTATGTAATTCATTCTTCATTACTTTCCTAAATTCTTACTATAAGAAATTCCTTTTCAGAATCATTAACATTTATTATTGAACAGGACCATATCCTCAATTGTAAGACAGTAGTGAGTGAATAGTAAATAAGTTATTATCTCTATTTTATATTTGAATTATGAAATCCTGGTTTGCTACCCTTTTAATATAAACAGATGTTATCTGTTGAAATAGCAACAAAAATCAATTACACGTTTGAAGAAGGAAATGTATATTGTTAAAGTTAAAGAGAGTTTTCAACAGTCAGAACATTTAGTAGCAGATGCTGTCTAAATGTGAATCCACTTCTTCGTGTGAGTTCTTTTATCTTGTTACCTTTACTGCCTCTACCTTCTTCAAACATAATTTAATTTCTAGTAAACGAGAAGACTTTCCCACTTGTGTTATTTGCTGAGAGTCTGAACCTATGATCCATTGAACCTGCAAAGGTTTCCTCTACAATTAAATATTAAGTTGATTGAGTAACCTATGAAAATATCTTCAAATTTTTAAAATGATAAAGAAAAATTAAAATCCACTTAGCAAAACTAATATGTTCTTCTGTATGTATATCTTAATTTACTTAAACTGACTCCAATAAGAACAGAGCATTATTGGCATTCTCCAAGGTAGCAAATTAAAAACTTGGCAACAGTGAAGTAAATAAAATAGGACTTAGTGATTAAAAAGCATATCTTTTAATAATTTTTAGATAATAGATATCGAATAAATATTTTATTTAATATTCAACTAAGTTTTCTAAAATCTGTGATATGTGCCTGTTCAGTCTTTTCATCCAACTCTTGATACTGTTAAATGTTTTTTTAAATGTTATATTATTCATTGTTATTGATTTCCCATGGTTGTGCATCTTTTTTGAAAAAAAGAAACAATAAAATATAAATCCTTGTTTTTTCTATATGTACCAGTTTTATTTGCCCTTATTCAATTACAAGTTAGAAGACAAATGGACTCAATTCAACATAATTACATATCCTTTAAGCTGTGACCACACTATTTCAGCTCTACCAATAGAGTTGGCAACATATTTTTTTTTTTAGGCATTTAAAGATATACAGTTATTTAATAGAAACTTGTTATTTATTTGATGAATATTGCTTTGTTTCTTTGGCGATTCACAACTTTTTAAAGTTTAAGATTCATTATTGAGGATATTGCATATATCTTCATTCTTTTTTGGGGATACATCACCTTGTTCTTGATTTTCACTATGTTCAGATATAAAAAAAAAAACAATTGTCACAACATAAATTGCAAAATTGTTGGAATAATTAAAAAAAAGATGAATCCTCAAATATGTAATTGGTTTCTAGATACAATATAGATGTGTAGAAATAAATGTTAATAAATATATTTTAAAATGATTTTGGTTTTGAGATATATCAAAATGCTGTTAATTATATTTGCTGCAGTTTTTTAATAATTCGGTCATGATGCATGGTATGTCTAAGTTTTGTCTTTCACAATTTCTACTAACTGTACGATCTGTTCTTGTCATCAATCAATCAATTCTCGTCTAGAGCTACTATAGCTTGATCTGCATTCGGCTGCTGTACTGGATAGTCTCTGGATCCAAGGCTACAACATAGTATGATGTGATAAACGACAAAAATGGAGATGTAGCCATCCTGATAAAATATAGGACACTGTATTAGGTACCATATCCCATCATAGCACCAACACAAAATCAATACCACTTCGTTACACAACTTGTTAAGCTAGCAAACCAGACCTATCCACTGACCGGCCTCTATAGAAGGCCCAATGCTAGAATCATATTTCGAACAGCTGCTACGCCTAGCTCGGTGTAACATAAACCATTTAGTCATAGGTGACATGAATGCCAGACATACCTCCTGGAACAACAGTTTCACCCAGGCCGAAACAGCAATAACGAGGACAGCCGTCACCGTTGTGAGTGTGCTATAGACCTTTTTACTGACCCTCATCCCCCACCTCATTGTGACGAGGTGAACAGTATTGGACTTCATCATGTTGGACCACCCAACAGTTCTTCACGAGCTCCCCCATAGAAGACCAACTACTTGTGGCCGACTGGAGACTATATAAGTGAATTATGTACAGACAGCTACTCCAATCAGTGGTGCCCGCCACCTAGAACAGAGTATATATGAGTATACTGCCCTAGTCATCAACACAACAGATTTTTCAAATCCCCAAATTTGTTCCCCTACTCCCTTCATTGAAATCACCCCAAACATATCCTCGCTCTAATAGCGCAGAGCAATAACATTAAAAATAATTGGCTCTGAACGGCAACCCTGTGTTATGTGCCACCATCAACTCCTTGACCACCCAAATCCGCTCCCTAATGAGACAGTAGAAAACGGAGGAATGGTACGAACCCTCCCCAGCATACATGTGATCATCACAAGTTCTGGAAGCTCGTAAAGTGGCAATAGCTGTCCCTCTCCTAAAGCCCAACAAAAACGACTCCCTATGGGAGCATTATCACCCCATTAGCCTCCTCTAACAAATCTCTAAGGTGTTGGAGAAAGTAATTCTCAAGTACCTACTAGATTTTTGTGAGGAGGCCAACCTAATTCTCAATGAGCAAATAGGATTCAGAAAAGGGCTCTGCACCCTACACTCCCTAGCAAGGCATCAGCCCAATGCGGCAAATGGGCTCCGACAAAACCGTGGTACTGCTTTCATCTCCATAGATAGTACTAAGGCGTTCGACTAGGTTGACCACAATCAAAACCACAATTTCCAGGTAAAGGTAGGCGAAAACCTGTAGCAAACCGAATCCCTCTCCTGCAGCGCTCCACAGGGAGCTGTGCTCTCACCTCACCTTTTCACCCCCTATACGGCAGAAATCGTTGGTCAACCGTACTAGTACGCCGAGATCTGCGCCTATGCAGATGACATAGGCATAGCAAGCACGTCCCTAAATCCCACCCGAGCCCTCTTCTAGCCGAAGTCGCCTGCCAGGACATAGACCGCCTCCATGCCCGCAACATAGTGGTAAAGCCCTCCAAAAAATTGACGGCTTTATTTTCATATTTTACAAATATAAACGCCGTCTCCTAAGTCTTTTACCCTACACGGCACTGAAATACCCATAT
This sequence comes from Riptortus pedestris, assembly GCA_019009955.1. Taxonomy (NCBI): domain Eukaryota; kingdom Metazoa; phylum Arthropoda; class Insecta; order Hemiptera; family Alydidae; genus Riptortus; species Riptortus pedestris. The sequence goes on from CM032228.1 coordinate 171,158,490, forward strand.
CGGCTACAATAAACTATCTAGGAATCTATGTCCAACGTCACCTATGATCAGTGACGGTTCGCGTATAGGCACTGTGGAACTGTAGCGCCCCCAATTTCCACTTGATATTATCTATAACATTTAATATAATGAGCCTTTTTTCTTTAATTCTTTCTTTATGCTTGTATAATATATAATCCTTAACCTTAATGCTGTAACCATCCCCCAGTTTATGAAAAAAGGTACAAAAATCTTTGTATGGAACTGTGAGCTTCACAGTTCCAGCGGCGAGGTGTTCTCCTTCTCTTCCCCAACCTCAGTTTCAAACTGAAGCTCCTAATCTATAGAGGCGTCCTACAAACCGCCTTCCTCTATGGAGCCCCTCTCCTCAAATTTCTCACCAGTCTACAATCCTTTCAGAACGGGGTAGCCTGGAAAATTGTAAGGCACCCACTCTATCCAACAAACCCACAGCCCAAATCTGAGAGACCCTCGAACTGAACACCGTGGGACAAATGTTCACGAAACGACATGACAAGTTCTAGGACGGCGCCAGAGCCTTGCCAAGCCCACTCTTCAACTCTCACACTACCAAAAAAACTGGCAAGAAAGAGGCGGCACATGCCTAGTAAACGTCATGGAACTTACAGAGTCACCATGAGAGATGAAATATAAATATGTAAATAAAGAAATAACAACAGGATCACTGTTAAACAAAAACTAAAATAAACGACCAGAAATGGACACCTTTTCTTTCGCTTTATTACCTCCTCTTTCCTCTTCTCTCTTCCTTCCTCTCAACTCACGGGATATACCAGCTACCCAGCATTTGGTCCCAGGACTGCAACCTAGCAGAAGAGCGATGACCAGTCTGAAGGCAACCAAAGAGTTGCCGAAATTAGCACTCCACTAAGCTTGAAGACCGCTCGAGCGGAAAGCCGTAGCAAACCAAAAGAGTTCAAAAAGTTGATATTAGAATTATGAAATTGGCCCAAACGGTCGATAATACCCTATACTCGTATATTTATGAAGTCACTGGGAGGGTCAATTCAATCTCAACATATGCAGTAATCGTAAAAGAAGGAAGTACAAAGTTATAAATAGTCTAAATAACACGAAAACTTTAATGTTCAAAGTATTATTTTGCACATCTGCTTTTCAAACAGGATTTTTATTCTAAAAAAGCATGTTAAGTAATTTTGTGGTGTTCTCCTTTCGGTGATGACTAGTTTACATCATTTATTTTAGCACTAACTCGTAGCTCTTTGTTATCTCACAATGTAGTCTTTTAGATAAAATTTATCTGTATGTTCATTTTACATTTATAAATTTATAGTATTACTCTTATTACAAGGTTTATTTATTTTCTTATATTTATGAATTCATGATTCATAATTATGAAATTCCCCTGACGTCATATTACAAGGTCAATATAAACTGTGTTGGGGGAGAAGAGAATCAATCTGCGAACGAGTTTGGTTAGTGGCGGGTAGTTTTGACATTTGCTTCTGTGTGTTTCAATTTATTCGATTATCGAAATTTGTGTGTAACGATTTCCGACGAACTAACTAGAACCTATTTATTTATTATTTTTTAAGCCGTTCTTTTTAAATTTTAATTGAGGTAATTCTTATATTTTGTGTTATCTCATAGTTTATATAAATTTTCATTTAAACTATGTGTGATACCTAATGACTAACATTTGCTTTTTATTTAGTATAATGGATCACTATGAAGAATCTCAGGGGAGTAAGTTATCCAGGAAAATTGCAGAAAACCCTTTTATGCCAGTTGGTAAGTTTTTTTTTCTATCAATATCTATTTTGCTTGGCCTATCACCATAATTTAAGTGTCCCGAGTTATATTAATACATTTTTAAGCTAATCTCTTTAAAAATGATATGACCTTGACCTTAGCCTTTATTGTAAAATATCATGAAATTAACTGGTGTACTTTGTCTGTAACTAGTTTTGGCATCTTGAAGATATTCATAAACTTGGTTTTATTAAAGTTTTACCTGTATTTAATGATAGCTTGTTTTATTTTTCATGTCTATATGAAAGTCTGGATAGCTTTATATATTTAAATTATTTACTATTAATAAAATCTTATTGCGGTTTTTTAAAATCCAAATTACCATTTACAATGATTATTGTATTCTTGATTAGAAAGGAAGTCTCATTTGGTAGCATGAACACTATTTATTAATTTTATTAATAAATAAAAGACATGTGGATTGATATTATTTTGTAAAACATTTTATATGAACTAAATGTTTTTAAGTGTTACCATTAATATTAATTTTTAGTAACATTTACATGTTACTTATTAGTGTCCAATTATAGTTTATGCTACTATTGGGAATGTTGAAGGGTTACCATACTTTTTTAACTAGAGTTGGGATATTTTATTCGGTGAGGTCAACAGTAAATAATTCTTATTACAGGAATCTAACTAGTTCTATCAACTGAATACAAGTGTTTAAACAAATACAAGAAACTGAAATAAGTTTAAAATTATTATTAGATTTGAAATATTAAAAAAAGTATGAGATTTTTATTTGCATTAAAATGGTCCCTGCTGTTAGTGTTTTTGCAATTTCTTTTCCACTGTCAAAAAGTTAGTAATATATTTCATAAAATGTGTGTGAATCAACACATGCTTCTCCGTTTTTCCTTCCTCACTTACATTATATTTAAATCTTTTGTTTTGTGTTTTACGGAACAGTTAATATAATGTTTTTGTTATTCCTGGTCAAATTATTATTATTTAAATTTCAGGGCAAAATAGCCTTCCTATTAGTTACATTTTGTTTCTAAATCTGCCATCATGGACAGAGTATGGGATAGTAACTTTATCTAATCAAATTTTTAAATATAAAGTTAATTATATTAATTTTCAACTTGTTTTTGGAAGATAAATAGGCATAAGAGCGATTTGTTTACTATGAAAGAAATATTACATATCTTCTTGATGAATGATTTTGATAACTGTTGGCTGAATAGTTAGGTATTGGCATTAACTGTTATTTTGAGTAGTATTGCATTGGGTGTGTTACATCATGGGTATTTGGCATGATTCACCTGGGCCTCCCCATATTTCTTTGGAGGAAGTTCTAACTATTGAGGAAATGGTGCTGTTAATTCTAGTTTTCCTCATAGGGAACTTCAGTGAATCATTTTTCTGGAATTAACAAGACTAGTATAAGATTATATTTTTTTTGCGGACAATATAAACACTTTTTTTGTAAACCTGACAACTAAATTTAATTTTCATTTTAAGTTGTTAATGGCTGATGCAACATTTTTTGGCAGGCATTATATTGACTTTTGCCTGATTTATTTTACTTTTAATTGTGTGTGTATGAGTGTGCATGTATCTTTAATATGCATGTGCATATTTAAGCATTTATTTATGAAACATTATAAATCACAACATGTGAATGAATGTCAGAAATGGGGGGCATTCCATTAAGTGGAGATGAAGATTTTGTCAGTACGTTATAAATGTTTATTTATGAACATTTTGAATTACAAGATTTTGTGAGGGACTGCCAAAATTTATTCTTGAACTCTGTCTAAAAGGGTGTCTAGAAGTAGTAGGTATATTAAAAATTTTAATAAAATAAAGTTTTTTTTTGGGGGGGGGGAGTACTGTTAATCATGTTTATTTCTAGAAGCTCAAAGAAAGAAACCATGAATATAATAAGTTGAGGTTTGCTTGCGTTTTCTAACTTGTACAAGCTAAATTTACTTTATGAAAGAGTTTGCTCCCTTTCTTGTCCCTCATTTTTATAAATATAACTTTTGTCCTTATTTAATGGTCAATGTTATAAAGGGTTAAAAAAAAAATTGTTGATTTGTATTGTAATATTACATATAAACTTTGGTTTCTGATGGATATCTTGTGTTCTATTTTTTGATCATAACAGTTGACATTGAAAGCATCATATAAATAACTTTAGCCATGACCATGTTAATGGTCTAAATCTTATACTTTTTAGGAAATTTTTCTTTTCTTTTTCTTATATTAGGGAATGTGACCCTTTTTTTTCACATTTGCAAGAATTTCAAATGACCAAATGTATATTGATAATCTCTGTAGATAGAGATTTTTATTCTTTGATATTTCCTGCCTTTTTAAGTATTGCTATTCTAAATTCTCTTCAAGAGTATTTTGTCTTTTTTTTTGTGATTTTCCTTCCTTCTATAACTATTAAAGACTTCATTGTGGATTCTACACCTATAAATGAATGGAACAGTATTTTTTGACCTCCGAGACTTTTATTCTGGACAAAAATTTTCTTAAGTATCCAGATAATTGATTTATCTATTTACTGTTCCCAACAGTGCTGAAGGGAAGAATAGACCTGTGAATAGTTTTTGTGAGCAATATTTAAACTATCAACAATGAACAAATCTTTTATTTTGTGTGTAGGTAATTTCCTAAATGCCTTGCTATCCTAGCTAGCATGAATTTGAAATATTCACTAGATTTACTAACACTATTTAAAGGGCAAAATTGAAATGTGATGTACATTCACTTTTCATGTTGCACTTTCTATATCTTTATAACTTATGAATAAATTGATTATAATTATTTAGTTTCTTTTGATTGGATTACATTTAAACACACATTCATACACTGTCTTCACTAAGATACAAATTATTGGCTCATCTTAACCATTTAGAACATTTAAGGAAAATATTTTTGGGTCCAATAACCTACACAAAGAATGTGATCACTTAAAATTTTGTATAAAAATTCCCCATATTCAATTTTATATTAGCCATTCTTGATTCATATACTTAGGCCAAGGGATAGTCAAAATGTGACCATGGTAGGTTTTCTTTTGCATTATTCTGTCTACATGTTTTAAAATGACATATATTTTGCTATTTAGTAGGTCTCTCCAACTGTGTTCGAACATCATCTTTCGATATGTGAAAGTACAGTATTTTATTTTAATCCTTGTTTAATTGAAATTGCCTTATTTTGTTACTTGTTTCATCACTATCATTGAAGGACTGTTAGTTTTCTTTTCTGTTTGTCATTAGGGTGGAGTTTGCAAGGACTGTCATGGTCAAGAATCTTTAACACTAATCCTCAGATTTGTTCTGAGACAGATCATGAATCTTATAAATAGGATATCTGATAAAATATTTATTTTATCTTTAACCTTGAGAGCTTTACTATGCTATTGAGGCTGCATGATTCTTTCAATGTTAATACTTAATTTATACTTTCAATGTTTATTTGCTTGATTCGTTCTCTGCTCTTTACAGGTATCCTAGGGCTTATTGGTGCTTGTGCATATGGTGCCTACCAATTTAAGAACCGAGGTAAAATGTCAACAAGTGTTTATCTTATGCAGTTGAGAGTTGGAGCACAAGGAGCAGTTGTTGGAACATTAACTTTAGGGGTTGCTTACACAATATTGAGAGATCACGTGTTCAATAAAGGAAAGGATTCAACGTAAAGGATGAATATTTTATTAAAATAGTATTATATTTATACTTATAGACAATTTTTATTTATTTTAATATAAGTATATTTATTTATTACTGTCATTTGTTTGTTACCTCAAAATGTTATCAATCTCTAGGAGATTTTCATAATGTAAAAAGTTCCCCCTTCAGTTTTTTTGAGATATGTGATGTGACAATTTAAGTGATATTAAATTATAAGTCTCAATTGAAATTTCTCCTAAAGAATTATTTATTTTAAGTAATTAATTACTTAATTTTCTAAAACATGAATTATTGGGCATATTTGGCTTGGATTTATTTTATTTTTTATAAATATGTTGTTTAGAGGTATATGTCGTCTTTGAATGTTGCATCTGATAGATGTTCTATTCAATTGTATTTATGTATTGTCTGTTAATTTTTTTTTTGTAAAATAATTAAATTCTTGTACATATACTTATTTTGATTACTAGCCAAAGATTTATTTAATAAAAAAAACTGTTTTGTAAAATATTCCTTTATATACTGCTGTTTCTTAAGAATATACTATCAGTGGTTTCTGATAGTTATTTGAATAGGATTCACATTATTATGATCAAGAAATGTTCTCTCAATTGTTATTATACCAATTCAAACAATATAACTTCATTTGTTGAACCTTAATTGTGTTTTGCTCTCTTTGATATGACTAAATATAAACCTAAAAGAATACAAATTAAATCTATAATCTTAATTCATTGGAGAGCTTAAGTAAGTTTCAGTTATGGAGAGTAGAAGAAATCACAGACATTATCACGTCAAGTTGAAATTTATTACGCACATGCAGTACAGGGACTTACTACAGTTAATAGTAACTGTATACTTTTAAGTAGAATTTAGGCGACCGAACGTAGATTGAAGTATATTATTGTCATACCTGTCGGTGGAGACCGTCATCACTGGCTAATGGTTGAGTACTTGACAAATTGTGTTTAGATAGGTTTTTCCTGTCCTTAAGTGTGTGTTTATATATATATATATATATATATATATATATATATATATATATATAAATAATTTTTTAATAAATAAATACATTTATTTTTTTATATATTAAAGAAATATATTTACTATATTTTTCTTTACACATTACCCATGTGAAAAGGTGTTAATTTTCTATATGTACTAAACAATTTGTATATAGCATATATGCTAAACTTGAATGTATTAATATATTGTATACATTAATTAATTAATAGTAAGCATATTAGGTATACAAAATAAAATAAGAATAACAAAGAATAATAATGAAAAAAATAATAAATAAAACAAATATATTTGAAAAAGATAAAAACCCAAGTAAAATTATTCTTAATAATTATCAACTTTGTTCTTGAGTACATTATGCTATTATTTAGATTTCATTTTAAAAATGATTATAAATGCTATTTAATGTGCCAATGATTAGTAATATTGATTTTGAGTTGGTTTTTTTAAAGAATAACAGGATATTTTGTTATAAACTCCCATATTAGTACTTTCCATTGTCCATGATTTTTGATAATTTGACCTTTCAATGAATCTCTAATTTGTGTTGTTAGTGTACAGTTGTTGAGTTGATTTTCTGTGGGTATAGCAATTTTGCCACATGGGCATGAATTAGTGCTTTGAAGTTTAAATCTGTGTAAATAGAAGTTGGTAGTACCATGTCCTGTAAGTATCTGTGTTTTTTAGTAGTCTGTAAGTGTTTTTGTGTCTTTAGATAGTCTGTAATGACCTTTATAAATGTTTTAAAGTGTGTTACTTTTTCTGATTGTCCACCTTTCTTGCCCATTTTTTAATGTGTGTGTATTTAGTAAGTATTTTATGTTAGTACTGCTCTAAAAATTTTCTATATGTAATTGGTATGAATTCACTTTTTGATGCGTCTTTTGCTATTTTGTCTACAAATTCGTTTTTGTACTGCCCAATGTTTCGTAAGGTTTTGTATTTCAGCAAATATCTGTCTACATTGTTCTATTAAAGGGTTGTGTATGTCAGTGTTAGCGAGTTTTTGAAGTATTACTAAACTGTTTATGGTTATTAACAGGGCCCTGGGAAGGGCTACTGGCGCCTGTGTGCAATAAAGGATTTTGGCACCCCTCAACACATTTTGAATTATCTTTTTTTTTAATGGTAGGTAGGTGTTTGAAATAAAGCAAAGAACTTTAAAAGTCATATTTATTTGTAGGCTAAAATATCAAAATGAAATAAACAGAATAAAATCTAATTTTTTTTTTTGGGCCCTTGCTTTTGGCGCCGCCCGTGTGCATTGCACACTTTGCACATATGGTAGCAGGGGCCCTGGTTACTTCAGTCATTTCTGTAATTCTATATTTTAGTATATCAGTCATAATGTTTTTATGAAGTGTTATGAATGCACACCCTACGTGATACCTGTTTTTATATCCGCCATTGACTATTTGGATGTCTTTTTTTTTATGTTGGATTAAAATCCATTTGAGGGTATTGTGCAGGGTGTACCAATTGAGAGAAGTGTTCTATGTTTTATCCATTGAGAAGAGGGTGTTCTATGTCTGATGATTGGATCTCTTGTTTGTTTTTATAAGTAGGTGTAGGTGAAAATATTGTTTAGCAATACAGGAATTTTAGACAATACAGTAGCAGCATCATGGTAAATTGTTTAGTTTAAAGTTAATTATGGTCTGCAATTGTCCAGGAACCTTTGATTTTGCCATAATTATAATATCATGTGAATGCACTAATGACTCAGTGTTTTATGTTAATTAAACGTAATAGTCCATCAAGAATTAGATCCTATAGAATTCGAGAACAACTGCACCTTGATGTATTCCTATGGCTTCTGTTTTTGTAATCTTTAAATTTGGTGTAAATTAAAATGTTGAGCGATCAGTGAAATATGAAAAGATAAGTTTGTATACATTTTTATTAGGAGAGAGTTAAGGATAGAATTCCACCACACAGTCATGTCTAGTGAAAAGAGAACAACATATTGTCTTCGATTTAGTGCTGTTTTGATGAAATTAAGTGTTTGGTGTATTACATGTTAAGAGCTTTTTTGAGGAGTGAAGCTGATTTGATTGCTATTAGAGCTTCCTTGGGAAATTTTTTAATAATTTGCCTTGAGCTTTTTCAAAATAACAGGAGTCAATGGTGCACTGTTTGTTAAAAGACCTTATTTATTTTAGTCAAATCCTCCTTTGTTTCAGTTTCCACTGTTAAGGAGCCATTTTTATTAGATCTTATTTTTGAAATTCTTACTTTAAGGTCCCAAGAATTGACAGATAGTTTACTTGTTACATCAGTTGTAGCAGCTTCATTTTTGTTTTGGAGTCCATCAGGAGGGGGTATTTTGGAGTTTCGAAAAATGTCACTGAACGAAATCTTGTATAGAACCACTCTTATTGCAAATTCAGTTACTTATAAATGTTGTATACATTTTCTCTATCATGAATATTAACCGAGATATTTGGATTTTTCAGCCTTCAGCAAACCTTCACCCCTGGTCATGTTATATATTAACAATAAGCTGTTATAACATGAACCTCTTTATTCAAAGCATAAATTGTAATCGGGCCGGTCTCAAGATGGTGACAAAGAGAGGGCTGGGCTGTCCGAGGTCAAAGGAAAGAATGCAGATCCTGACTAAGTGATATGTACAGGTCCTACCCCACTATTTACACTCTATTTTCAATAATGGCAGCGACACTATCTGAAGGAAAGCTGTGGAAGGTTGCTGTCCTCTGGTTTTGTAGAGGTGGTGGTGGCCAGTTACGAGTCCTTGAAATCTCCATTCTGGCTGTATGGTGCCGCTGCCTTTGCTGCGGAGTTCTTGAAGGCCAGATCCCTTCTCGATCGCTCTCGTCTTTTTTCTGTCCCCTCCACTGAGGTGTATTGCTTCGCTAGTGTCTACGATGGTGGAGCTTAACATCCCAGCTGAAGTTGGCCTCGGGAGTCCTCTCGCAGTACGTCATACGTGGTGTGCTACACAGTAGTTATGCCTGGTGCCATCATAGTAGTCGTGGTGAAAGGTCTCCTGCGACGAGCGCTGCAGTTGATCCTGTATTGAGGCGGTGAGGGATGTCTGTGATGACCCGCCCTAAGTGGAGAGCCCGGCGATCCACGGCGTAATCGCCTGTCGTCGTTGTGGCTGGTAATCCATGGCAGTGCCATCTCGCATCGCGGAAGCTGGGCGATGTGTGACTGGGGTGTCGACAGTGATCGGTGTCGTAGACGGGAGGGTGGTGTTTTCCCACTTGCTGCTTCGCAGCTTTTCTTTAGGCGAAGTGAGTATCCTCATGACAGCAATGGTCCCGCCGTCTGGAAGCCGCTTCCTATACCTTACCGGACTGTCCTCTGCGAGAGACGTTGGCAAAGAGTGGGTCGAGATGCATGAAATTAAAGGAAAGAAAGCAGTTCCAGACTAAGCGATGCGTGTATGTCCAAGAGCTGGAGAGAGACTGAGTCCTACCCCGAAAATGTCGCCAGCGTGTGCTAGAGCAGGTACCAGCGGGGAAGGGTCAGAGGAGGGGAGGCTTGTGCTGATGATTAAGCTAATTTCATAGCTTGCTCTGGAATCTTTTGATGGGGCTACACAAAAGGTAAAGTAATTGTGCTTTATTAATGTCTGCAATAAAGGACATAGGTTTTACGTTCATCAAAATGTATGCTTATTTTTATTCACTTTAATTTTCATTGAGTTTTTATATGGCATTTAACTATAATACAGACTATGTTTACATTTGTTTTTATGCTCTAATTCTGTTCTATAATGAACAGGAAAATCAATAATGGTGATTTGTTATTACTGTACACAGTAACTATCTGTCTATTAAAATCCTTCAGTCATGATTTAATATCTTCAATAGAAGCCGAGGGGCAATGTAGGGTTTTGACATCCCATGAGACGATGACTGCTTGTTTAAGAAAGTTTTTGAAAGTTTCCTTTTTGCCATACAGAGCATTATCAATCTATCCGTTTAATGGAAGCCCTTCAACGAGGAAGACTGGAGTTATGATTCATTTTTTTCTTCTTCTCATGATTATTTATTGTAACACTCTTAAAATGTTGCGCTATCTTGAACAAAATGATTATAAAATCAAAAAGGTGTTCAACTTCATCTGGACTTGTGCAGTATTGTTTACTCATGTTTCCTGCTTTTTTATTTATGTATCTAATGGAAGAGACATTTTAAAGATATTAGATACGTTTATTGCATTAAACGCGTCTTTAAGAAGAGAAGGGATTATTGTGTCATACAAAATAACTAAGGTTTTAGGGTTCGATGGTTTGTGCACTTTATTAATAATATTTGCTGTTATTTCTGGGTCTTACTTGAGATTAGGACTATGTGAACTACTTATTGACCTAGTTGCAAACATTCTTCCGTTTACTCTTATTCATATTATATCCAGTCCCTTAAGAGCCCTGTTAATAATTTGCGACAGCCAGCTGACTATATTGATTTGTGAAATAAAGATGATGAATAGCACTACTTCTACTTATGGAGCAAAAAAAATCGAATATATGTCTTCCCTCCACAGCTTACTCTGCGAACTTTGTGCGAGAATTAATGATGCATACTCCTACCATTTTATCACTATTACTTCAGGGACCTTTTCACTCAAAGTTGTCTATCTCTTTTTTGTGACAGATTTAAATCTCAATCATCCACCAGGTCAAAATTATCCTATTATAGCTGGAAATCTTGGTTTGTTATTAAATGTAGCGCTATGGATAATGGAAATTATGTATGATGCTAGTCTTTCTGAAACTATCGCAAGAAAGGTAATTTACATCAACATTCTCTATATACGTGTATGCACTCCTAAATTTAATGGAGATTTCCACAAACATTGCAAAAGCAGATGAAAGCACATTTAATGTTTGTAGTTAAATGAAGTAGATTTAAAATTATTAACATTCACTTTTTGCAACTAACAAGGGGAGTGCACGGCCTTCCCTCCACCGATTTGAACGAAAATTTTTTAGTGTTTAGTACCTGATGAAAAAACAATTCTGTCAAAGCAAGAGAACGCACTTCTCAAGCGTTCATGTAAAAAAAAAAAAATGTTAAAATTTGCCTGAACGTTTTGAGTTGTTCCCAAGGCATTTGTCTCAATAAGCCCTGGCTCAAGGGTAGCGCTTTCTTTTGTAGCCGGGTTTCTCGAGATCGAAACTCGCCGGGAGCGACTATTTTTTTTTCTGGATTTTTTTCACTTTTTGCTTATAGGCCGTTTATATAATATTAATAAATAAATAAAATGTTTTGTTTTTTTTCATTTTTAGCGTGTTCCATATATTTAAAGAAAATTTGAATGCTTTCAGTCAAAAATTGAATTGGTATAAGGAAATATGTAATATTATACAAGAAATATATTATTAATTGAAAACCTAAGTATATAACAATAACGCAGATATTTTATTAATAATTTTAAACGGTTTTATCTATCTATTTGATATTATTTTACAATAAATAAAGATATTTAAAATTTTCTAGCTCTAGACAAAAATATTCTCTAACAGCTTTCTACGTTAAGCTATACGTATTCTCATTATGCTTGGGATTGGGTCACTGACGTATATTTTTATCATCAAGTTAAAAATTGTATCAAGTGTCTCCAAAACTGCTCGTACTTCATCGAACAGAATCGCAAAATAGAATGTAGTTTTAAAATACAATCTACTCTTCAACACCTTTGTCATCCGCCATAAAATTGTTAACTTGATAATAGAAATATACTTCAGTGATCCAATGCCAAGCATAATAAAAATATAGGTCTAACATATAAAACTGATAAGGAATATTTTTATGTCTAGAGCTAGAAAATTTTAAATATCTTTATTTATTGTAAAATAAAATAATATCAATAAATTGGTAAAGATAGATAAAACTGTTTAAAAATATTAGTAATATATCTGCGCTATTGTCGATAATTGTTAAATACTTAAGTTTTCAATTAATAATATTAAATATTTCCTTATACCAATTCAAGTTTTAAAAATTCATTCAAATTTTCTTTAAATATATGGAACACGCTAAAAATTAAAAAAAAAAACTTTTCATTTATTTATTAATATTAAATAAACGACTTAGAAGCAAAAAGTGAAAAGAAAATCTAGGAAAAAAAAAATAGTCGTCTTATAAAAGGATAAAAAATGATTAACCTTATACGTGTGACTAAAAAAGTTTATGATTTAATGAGCAATATTTTAAAAGTAGCAAATTATCATAAATGTTTACAAATTTTACTTTGAGTAATTGAGGCTATGAACAGTTCATGCACATTGTACATTTTAATTCCTGTTTACATTGGCTTTTTACAACGGGGAGAATGGAGAACAGATGGTGGAGTGGGTCAGTCCAACACGTGGGAAACGTGGTTTATTGGTTTACGCAGCACCTTGCCTATGGACGTTTTGAAAATTTTCATCGGAAGATTTACGATGTTTAGAGATCTCAATCATCTGTAAATATTTGGAGGGGTGGTGGCGGTGTAGTGTCGATTTCTTTCCGATAGTTTTCAAGTTAAAGGTATAGAATTGCACATCCAACTACATGATAATATTATATCTTATTCATTTATATTGCACATTAATGTCCACATTTATAAAATTGTTGTTTTAGAGCCAGAATTTTAATTATTGCCTACACACTCTATTTTATAATGATGAAACAGGCTTGATCTATCATAGTGTAAGTATAATATGAATATATAACTTTAATTTTAAAAATGTCACTTACACTTGTTAAAGAGTTAAATAACTATCAACGCTAAATTATTATGTATGTCGTCGCGGCAGATGCAAGTAACTAGAAGACCTTACTAAAATCTGTTTCTTTTGCAATAGACTACATATCAACTTTCAATATAGTATCGATATTTTTTAAATTTGGGTAGTTTAAGAATTCCACGTTGTAAGCCTAGGAACTGGATATGCAAGAGGCCCATAAATGATTGTGAAACTGCCTCTATGATCACTATCTTCTTGTTTCAAAACGATCAGATTTATCGAAGGAATGTTTGAGTTATTCGGGTTTCTCTGTGAGGAAACAGTTTTGCTATCACATTGACCCTCAAAGGTAGAGTCTATAGTTCGAAAAGATCTATACTTCTATGTTGCCTAAAGTCTATACTTCATATTGGTTCCGCTGCTTAGTAATAGGTAGATGTTTGCCTAGTTGGGAACTAAAGTCACTATTGATTCCTTGATGTCATATTTAGATATTCCAGACAGACATGGATTCTTCTTCTGGTCCTTATTAAATGCGACACTGTCTCAAATAAATGATGTATTGCATTATATTATTTTTGATATGATTTTCCTAACTCTATCTACAATACAGCTGGCTTGCAGTGCATTTCGGAGACTTTTGTTTGAAATATATAATCCGGCGCCTCTCGGGTTTTGTCTAGATGCAGAATCAAGGAATAAATATTTACCAAGAGAGGCTATGTCTGGACCATCAATAGAAAAAACCGTTAAAGTGTATCAACTTTATCCGTTATCTCTGAGTCAATGATAAATATTGATAAGCTCAAAAGCTTTACCTTCACTTTCTATCTAGCTACTTGCAGTCTATCCACCTAAAATCAATCTATTGTTTATCACTTTCAAGATAAGATAGAAGTCAGTTGTCTGAAAAAAAAAAATTATATATATATAATATTCCGGAAAAGTCGAGTAAAATAAATAAAACGGTTAGATTGATTATTGTCTGGCGATACAAGGTTTTTGTTAATGACAAAACGGTGTAATCCACAAAAACTTAATGCCATTTCATTTTTTCCTTACCTTTTAAAGATACAAAAAAATTGTTTAGGAACTTTTTGTTTATCATAAAAAGGTCATTAAATTTTGTACTATGACATTTTGTACTTTGACATGGGAATCACATTCAAATGATATAATTCAAAAGTTATTGTAGAGTCAACAAGATTTCTGACAGTGAGGGGAGTAAGGTTTTATTTGGAATAACCTCTATTATAATCCCACAGAAAACCAGTTTTCAAACAAATGCAAAAATATATATGTTATATGTTTCCCCTATGAAATTCTCGTACCCCTACAGTACTTGTACATCTAGCGAGTAAATGGGCTTTACTCATGGTGCAATTTCAATCAGTGAAAGATATTTTATGTTATACTTATTATAAAAGCTGTCTAATATAAAAGGACACGAGGACCTTGGACGTAGTACGACAGACGACCACCAGGCTTAACTAATTCCTCAACAAACTCTATACACAACAAACTTACTATAAGAAGACATTGTGAGACATATACGACACCGAATCCTAGACAAAAGTATAATTAAGGAGTGGCCATCCAGCCATAGTAGTACTAGACGAGTGTAAGTTGTTCTTGCCAGATTCAGGATCGGCCAAACATACCTGACACATATACACTTACTTACAAGGATAGGTAAACTTACATGCAAATACTACAACAAGCACCTAACGATAAAACACTGACAGACTGCATTCAACGAAAAAACCTTGACATACCCCACGATATGACAGAACTACTAACTGTTAGCAGCCAATACATTCCACAAATACTAACATATAAACATTTACCAATACATTTAGAATAAAAATTCAATAGGTCTACAACATAGGAAGGTTTAAAAGGGTTAGCATTTATTATATTCTAATAGGCAAAGTAAGGATATGAGAAGACCTCAGATATTTAAGAAATATTTTCCACACTATATAAATAAAGTACAATATAAAGGTTTACATAAAGGGATAAATATATAATTCTAAACAGAGGCAATTACCTATGATGTGGGGCATAAACCAAATAAATAAAAATAAAAGTGGTAGATAAGTAACTTGTAGTTACCCAACTAGTCTTGACTGTATCAAGCTGGCATTAATTTCAAAAATAAATATAACATCAAAACTATAAATTTATTCAAATTTTAAAAATAGTTTCCGTTTTACAGAAAAAAATAATGAACCACTTTCGCAAAATGAATTACGTATGCTTCACAGCTGCTGGGTACTTTGAATTCAATTATAAAGTCTTACTATCGGTAAGTTGGAAGTGTGAACAAGAGTCTTGTATAGCTGGAAATGTGGGCCAACAATAAAAGTGGACTTTTGTGGAAATGGACACAGAAAAGGTAAGGGGTAAGTATAAGTAGAAGAAGTCTAACCAAAGCATTGAGGAAACGGATGGTGAAGATTAATAGGCGTATCCCAGGACACAAAGTGTACAAGGTACATGCACCACCAATGTATTTCAAGGTAAGATTGTTGGGGAAAAGAAGAGGAAAGTACAAAACGCTATCTTTCAAAAATATCCTATATCACATGAGTTTCTTGGGTTCATTTAGAAAACATTAGTCCCAATAGCTATAAAACGCAGCCTTTTGGTTTTTGATTGTGATCAGTATAGAAATAATCAATGAATTGGTTTATTGGAGAAGTTTTTTTTTTTAGAAATATTACATTTTCTCTAATGCAGTTACTAAAACTTGTAAAAAAAACTAATATACTTTTTAATTAATTTAATTATTTTTAATCAAAAAAGGAAGGGTTATCTTAATCGAAGGATGGAGAAAGACTCCAATTATTCAGCTCAAATCAAGGATAAGCAAACTGCTGGCCACCATCTCCACTAAAAATATTTTACCAAACCCTTGAAAGAATTTTGCCTCAAATATCAGTCTTCTACACTAGAAAAGAACGCTTACTTAAATTATACTTACACTTAATTCATATAAGAGTACTAAGAATACATGCAGTACATTGAATTAGTTAGTTACTTATTGCCTTGAGTTAATTATATACTTATTTCACTTCATACCTTCGTTTTTAGCAATGAATAAATTGATTCCATTACAATAATTCAAATTTTCTGAACTTGAGGTTTAATTTAACTGTTTCAGATGTCAGCATCTTGCACAACCTACTTCATTATTGTTGTACAATTTCTTTCATTTGCAAAAAGACCATTGGGTGGGCACACGACAGAACTTCAATCGGCATCACATTTGAGTAGCATTGATTTGATGACTATATGAACTATTAATAAAAAGTTGAGTTCAAATGCCTTATATTATAGTTGAGTTCAAATAGTTATATTTTGTTATTTATTGTATTGTTTATATGATTGAGTAAATCGCTACTATATTGATATTTATGAAGTTTGGCTAATTGGAACGGGTTATATACAGGTTACCACCCTTTTCTAGTCAGACTGGGACTAAGGATTTTCTTTAATTAGTTCGTCACTAAATACATTTCTATTGACCAGACGAGAATCGAACTCGCCACTCCAGATATACAAAATGAGATTAAGGCCTACGCATTAACTCACATGGCTAACCTGATCCCCAAATTGTGCCATGAAACCACAATTAGTCTACTGAGCTATTATAAATAAATATTTATTTTTATTATATTGATATTATTTATATTAAAATGAACTGTTTATGAGAAAAATCTCGTTAGTTCTTGCGTGTTGTTATTCTAGAGATGAAGCTAATTAAAAGATTTTAATAATTCTACATTGCACTATGTACTTTACTTCAAAATAGTGTGTGAACATTTCAAGAGTCCGACACCAAAGGGACTATTAAACTCTATATAAACTGGGATATATATATATATATATATATATATTATATATATATATATATATATATATATGTGTGTGTGTGTGTGTGTATATATATATATATATATATATATATATATATATATATATATTCGATTCCCGACTGGGCAATAGGAGTTTATTTAGTGACGGACTCCTTAAATAAAATCCGTAGTCCCTCCCTGACTAGAAAAGGATGGTAACCTGTAGATAGCCCGTCCCAATTAGCCATAGTAGCAAAAAGTGTACGTTAATAAAATAATAATAATAACATTATAAACTTTACGAAAACAAAACATGAAAATGATGACCAACTGGCCATGAGGTTGAACATAAGTTAAGAGAAAAGTCTATCAGGCAAGGGAAATGTAAACTCAGCAGATCTTTCATGTCCACATATGACAGATGACGTCAGGGTAAGTTATATATACATATATGAATAAATGAGAGTTCATATATGTGTGTGTGAGAGAAAGAGAGAGTGAGAGTGGTAGAGAGGGAGGGTGATTGACTGTAATTTTCCTTTTTTAGTTACCATACCCATACTTAAAGAGTTTTTAAAATTAAAGGTCAAGTATGTAAAAGGAAGTTGGGAGGGGGATAAACAATTCGAAATACTTGATGTTTTAGTCTAATTGAAAAACGTTATATTACCAATGTTGTAATAATTACCAATGAACATTTAATGTTCTGCCATTGTTGTTCCATCCTTTTTTTGGCTATCAAATATTTTATTTGCTATGCCAGTTTAAATAAAAACACAACCAACTTCTCATAAACTCTTTTTAATGAGTTCTATACCCCACTTTTGTTGGCACCTAAATCCGTAAAGTCTTCGCCCAGGAATTCATTTGAGGCAGAATGGTGATGGAATTTTTTGGCAAGGCTTTACTTTGCACAATATTTTGACATTTACCCGTCCCAGTGTTTAGTGTTACTACCCGTCGTTTCTGTGGATTTGTTAATAATAAAATTAATTTTATATGTAAGACTTCACTGTCCTCTATATTTTGATTTTTCCCGTCTCCTGTGTATTATGATAGATTTGAATTATTAAGGACAAAATATTAACATAGATTTGAATTAATTTTTCCAGTTGAGGTACGTGGTAGTTCATATTGGAAAGAATTGTTGAGCATATCAATATTTCTACGCAATTTACTTGCTTCATACATTGTTCCCGAAAAAATGTATAAAACAAAAGTTACTCTAAATAACAAAGTAAACAACTTTTGTTACGTGCACACAAATAAACAATAAAATATCGCGATTTTTTTTTTTCAGGCATCCCTTATAACCCCCAATCCCGTTCTAACCTAAAAATTTTAATATAGCTAATAATCATGGAAGAATTAATGCTAATTGACATACCAAGTTTTTTTTAAGTTCGGTTCAATCGTTAGCGCCCAATAAAATTGTTGGCTCCCGCTTAAGTTTCAGTGTATATCTCGTTTATACTTCGGTATACGACGAAAGTGTATATAACAAAAGTTACTCTAAATAACAAAATAAACAACTTTTGTCATGTGCATATTTGCCGAAAAACCTATGGGAAACGAAATATCGCTATTCTTAATTTCAGGCCTCCCTTACAACCCCCACTCCAGCCCGTCCCTAGAAATGTTGATACCGCTTAATATAATGAAGGCATTAGTGCTAATACGCATACCGAGTTTTATTTAGTTCGGTTGAGTCTTTTGTGCCAAATAAAATTGGGTAAATGTCAAAATATTGTGACATTTACCCGTTCCAGTGTTTAGGGTTAATACCCGTTGTTGGTATTTGTTAATAATAAAATTATTTTTTTATGTAAGACTTCACTGTCCTGCATATTGTCATATTTCCCGTCTCCTGTGCATTATGCATAGATTTGAATTATTAAGGAGAAAATATTGACATACCTTTGAATTAATTTTTTCAGGTGAGGTACCTGGTAGTTCATATTGAAAAGAAGTGTTGAGCAAATTTCTCTAAATAACAAAATAAACAACTTTTGTTATGTGCATATTTGCCGAAACCCAAATAGGAAATCATTATTATTAATTTCAGGCCTCCCTTATAACCCCCACTCCTGCCCGTCCCTAGAAATGTTAGTATAGCTTATTATAATGAAAGCGTTAGTACTAATTCACATACCGAGTTTGGTTTAATTCGGTTGAGTCTTTAGTGCCAAATAAAATTGTGGACTCCGCTTTAGTTTATAGCGTATAACTCATTTATGCTTCCGTATACGGCAAAAGTGCATATAACAAACTTTACTCTAAATAACAAAGTAAACAACTTTTGTTATGTGCATATTTGCTGAAAAAGCAATAGGAAACGAAATATCGCTATTTTTAATTTCAGGTTTTTTTGTTACCTTTTCACGCATAAACGGCTGAACCGAATTTTATGAAACTTGGTATGTATATTACTACTAACCCAACTTAGACTTTAGGCTACATTAATATTATCTGAGACGAACAGGAGTGGGGGTTATAAGGGAGGCCTGAAATTAAAAATAGCGATATTTCGTTTCCTATTGGTTTTTCGGCAAATATGAACATAACAAAAGTTGTTTATTTTGTTATTTAGAGTAACTTCTGTTATATACACTTTTTTCGTGTACCGAATTATAAACGAGATATATGCTAAAACCTGTAGCGGAAGTAAACAATTTTATTTGGCACAAAAGACTCAACCTGACTAAATAAAACTCGGTATGTGTATTAGCATTAATTATTCCATTATTATAAGCTATATTCAAATTTTTAGGTTCGAACGGGAGTGGGGGATATAAGGAAGGCCTCAAATAAAAATTAGCCATATTTCATTTCCAATATGAATATACAGTTTACAATCGAGACTTACAAAAGACTATTTTTAATAGCGGTTATGACGTACTTAAAACAGCTGTCACCATTGGGCTTTGTACCGCATCAAAGGAAAGGAACTTTTACTCATACATGGTCTGGAAGACAGAATATGATATGATTCATATCAACGACGGGTATAAACCCTAAACACTGGGACGGGGAAATGTCACACATATTGTGCAAAATAAATCCTTGTCAAAAAAAAAAAAATACGATCATCATTTAGCCTCAAATGATTTCCCTGGCGAAGCCGGGTACCTTATCTAGTCTTATACAAAAACAATGTATACATTGTCAATTCATTAAACCAACAAACAATTTTGGAAAAATAAATAGATAGTGATAAGAAATAGCAATAAAGGGCCATTAATAATGAAATATATTTTAGCTTCTTTATTATGAATTTGAAACACAAATTTACCACCCCAATATACATTAACCATTATTCGACACTACATTTAAATCAAGGTATCCGAAGAATAAATGAAATTCTGTTAAAATAACATTACAAATATTAAAATATTTCTAACTGAAACAATAAAATTCTTAGGTGTAATCTTCGATAAAAATATGACTTGGGTACCTCATATTTCAAAATTGCAAAAAAAAAAAAATACCCTAAATATACTGAGAAAAAACATGAAATTGAAGCAGATTGAAAACCTATGATGGTGTATCCCCCAATTCGAGGTCTATTTTAGATTTCGGAAGAGTAATAATAGCAGAATAAGGCTTACTTCTTGGGCTCCACCAATGCTGCATTCATGTTTTTACTAACTCTTACACTACTATAACAATCCATAACCCTATTCAACTCATCTACCCAAGAGATGGCTCCAGGAATTACTGAACCACCAATGTTTACTATGTAATACATGATTAACTTATTAAACACTTACAAACTGAAGGCTAATAACTGACAAGAACTTATCTTCTAATCTTTCAGAACTACTACATGCCAGCTGCCCCTTACATTGGCATAATGATGAAACATCTCCAAAAGACACACATATTCAATAAAATTTGAATAGCAGAAACTATTAAATTTAAATACTATTAGCCCGTTTAACTATTAAACTGACTTTTTGCTCCTAATACTCCACTGGAGAAAAACTATTGAAGTTTTTTTTTTACAAATATAAACACCCCCTAACTAGTATTTAAACATATGATAAAGAATATGGTGGTTTTACCAACTTATTTTATTTTTTTGGGGAAATGTGTAGATTGCTAAAAGTGTGTCATGCCAAATAAAGAAATAATAGTATATATTGTAATAAATAAATACTTTACTTACTTGTTCAACTTTTGAGAAAGCCAATCTCCATTGCATACTAAACAATTTCAAGCAAAGAGGTGTTTGATGGATATAATATTTTTATGAGATGTGTTTATAGGAATACAAATAACTTTTTTCAAAAGACAGAAAAGTAAACAATAACGTGGTAGGAATTACAGCCTTTTAGTATAAACAAGAACCTCACCAGTGCTCCATGTAGCTGCTAATGTCCTAACTTCAACCATGAAATACATGAATACACTCTAGATGTCTCTTATAAAAGGCCATCCAGGGATGTGGTAATGCTTACCTTTGCCAGTTGTCGTTCCAGTCTCAAGCCTATATAACAGGGGAAGTTTGAGCATGGGGAATGGGCGTACTCTACTATATAAAAACTAAGCAGCCCTTAATATGCTGGTGAATCAGATTTCTTCACTCGGGAAGAATGGTGGTGATTAAAAATATAGTCATAGGCATTTGAATACAGTGGGGAGAGTCAACCAACATCACATCACGTTCTTACAAACACTGAAGAATAAAGAAGAAAAAGTAGATGGCATTGGGATTAAACATTGCCACATAGCATATTGCAACCAGGGGTGAAAAGATCAGTGGAGACTATATTGGTGCAATATAAAATAGATGTGACTGCCGGTCTTTGGTAAAGAATATCTCTAGTATGTATTACTGGGAAAAACTTATGACAGAATCTGCAGGATCAGACTGAAGGGAAGAATCTACAATATATTGTTAATTAGTGTGCAAGCCTCTTGAGAAGATATTATTTTTAAAAAACAAAATATTTGCAATGATAAAATAAACGGTTGTTCGAAAACAATGGGATCCATCAATCTATGACTGAGAAGTAAAGATAAGGATGGTAGGAGTTAGTAAAAATAGAAAATCAGCACTCAAATGACTGCAAATTACTAATAAAACTAGAGAGAAGTATGACAGATTTTAAAATAATTCATAAAAGGTAAAATTTGATTCTTGGACATGATAGGCCCTTTCACTTAACTACTAAATTCAGCCAGGAATTTGCGGGTGCAGAATTATTTGGATAATTAATATTGAAAGAGCTTGATAATTCTTATTTAAAATAAATTGGAGTTCACATATCCATAAAACTGTATTGAGCCTCCGAATTATAAGGAGCAATGTTTTGATAATAAGGTTCCAAGGTATTTGCTCCTGAGAATAATTTAAAGCTCGGTAACTTTTCTGATCCTATCAAAATAATTTCATAGAAAGGTATCCTCTGAGATAGGAGTAAAGATATGCGAATAACCGAAATGACTGACTCAAGACAAATATCATTGTATTTCAAATTAAAAATTAAGTATACAAAAATTAAAAACAATACATCAAATACATTGAAAGTTTTTTTTTTTTTTTTTGTAATAACTTATATGGGTCATTATTTACAATAGTCAGTACAGAAACAAATAACCAACTTATGCATGTTCACAGCCCATAAATTCGTTTCAAAGGTCAGCTCTAATATTCAAATTTGTACAAAAATATTATTGTGAGATGTACAAAATTTTACAGAAACTTTCTTAATTATTTGAAAAAGAAAATATAAAACAAAAAAAAACTATGAAAATAGTATATTCAATTTGAAAAAAACTTCACTACAGCACCACATGACTGGACTGAGAGCATGGTTGGTTTGACCTTTAGTAAAAGTCTACAGAATGGAGACTTGAGGTATAATCAAGAAAAGCAAAACATCCTCTAAATATATAAACCAATCAATTCAGCCAATTTTCTCAATTAGTACTTAACTAAAATACAGATTAGGTAAACCTGATTTTCTAAACAATGAATTATAAAACATGAAATAAAGGAACAAATTAATAAAATAACATTTTAATATGTACAAAACATTCACATATACTAACAAAACACTAGGAATAAATTTCCTTTTTTTTGTCAAAAAGAATATCAAATAAAATATGGAAAAAGAAAAAAATAAATCAATTGTCATTTATAATAACGTAAAAACAAACCATATTCAAAACTTAAATACAAGCTTAAACACTCCAAACATTTTTAAAACCATATAAGATTAGTCCATTTCAGAAATATTCTAATTATTATTAAATAATAATTATTTTTTTTCTCCACTAAAGTTCTATAACACAACTATATACTTGACCAAAGTTCCTTATTCAAAATAAAAATTATATTTCTACCTCATGAATTCAGTTGTCAATACAAACGCTTTTTAATTAATTATATTTTTCAGTTTGGCTTTTATCTGCAACAGAGCTAAGACCACTGTATTAAACCTAAAGCCATCAAATGTCAACTGCTGTTTCAAAATTCCTTTACAAATAATTAATAAATAATATCAGAAAAAACTGAATCATAACATAAAACCTTTTATTCAGTTTTATCTATATTGTAAGAAAAAAAAATACCAATTTTTTTAATGTAGCCATAATAAGTTTTGATTTAGATTATAAAACTTAATAATCATTCTATACAAATCATGAGAAAATTCAAAGCCCTCATTTTATATTATCAGGATAAGCTTTTGCCTCTTATTTGAATAAATTTGTTGGTATTTCTAATGCTAGTTAAATAATAAATTCAAAAAATTGAAATGATGTAGGCAGCACACTAATTCTCACAAACAAGACAGTAACAGAAATAAATTATTTTTCAAGATACTATAGTTTTAGAATGATACTTTAACTGTGCAAGTTTAAAAAGCCACTTAAAAGCGAAGGCTACCATACCATATTTACACCCTGTCCAATTTAGGGAAGAACCCAAAATATTTCAAACTTTGGCTCATTTTAATTCTAAATCTCCAGATTACTTTTAGAATCAGTTGAATAATTCACATGGAAAGAAACAATACATTTTACACTTAAATGATCATCAAAGAAGAATGAGGTGACAATTGACAAGGATTTTTAAAAAAGGCATGATATTTTCTCTCAATAACTATACATCTCAGATTCAATACAGCACTTCCTTGATTTATAAAAAGAAAAAGCGAAATCCCCCATATTTTTATATGCCTTCATACAGCAGACAGTCAGCTGATTTCAATTATGAATTAAGAAACTCTTATTGCCCCCTCCCACCAAGATTGGGACATTTAATTTTGAAGAGGTTTTGGCAATTCCACTACCCTGAGATAGAAATCAAAGTATTTTATTCACTAAAATAACCAAATGCAATATATACACGATATGAATATAATAATTAAGTTTAGCCAGTGAGCCTCATTTCTTTTTCCCCCAACTGAAACAGATGCAATGCAGAAATTGGCTAGTATTTTGATTACAAAAATAAATAAATAAAGTTCAATATTCTACTTGAAACAAAATTATCGTAAATAATAGATCTAATTAACTGATCCCAGGCACATTACATATTGTTTTCATATGCTATATGTTGTATGTTTTTACGAGTTGGAAGACTTATTTCTTAAATACTGCTCTTGGCAAAATGAAACAAGAAAAATTGACAGAATTAAATGTTTAGTCATACTTTCAGGAAGTAATTTATTAAATTAATGTACCAGTTGCTTCAAACCAATATTTCAAGATATAGGCAGCATGAGAGATTAGTCAAATGTACAATATGGAAAAGTAAATCTTTGAATAAAAGAAACTCATTTCTTTAAAAATCTCTGCTTGCTATACAACTGATTTTAACACATTATAATAAGTTCAATTTATTTGTAAATTATAAACTAAACAATACATATAACAAAAAGAAGCTGGAATATGTACTTATAGTTCTGTAGAGATAAAGAAAAAAGAAAAGCTAAGTATAAATTTGAAGCTATTTTCACAGAATTATCCAAGATTAAAACAGAATCTAATACCTATTAAAAATATAATTCGTTTAAATTTCCAATAAGCTTCTTTGGCATGAGGGTATATTACTCTTTCAGGGAATATCCTCACTAAAAATCAATGTTTATATGCAAAACAAGGATGAAAGTAATCCAGAATGTTCTCTTGGCCAGAACCATGCCAGTGTATAATTACTGAATATGCTAGCTCTAGAATGAAATAATAATAATAATATAATGTAAAATAATATTAAAAAAATAATGTTTTGGGATCAAGTAATGATAACTGACCATACTGTGCATGAAAAAAACTGAAAATTCTTATTGTTTACATCAATATAACTGCAAATATTATTCATATTGCAGTTTCCAATGATGAGAATACTCAAAAATCCTATGCCAAAATATTAAGAATTAGCTATTGATCTTCAAGAAGTATACAAGTTGAAGTCTGCCACAGTTATGACTATTATCATAAGTATGTACAAATGGACCCATGTCAAAAACAACAATAATAGATACCAAGAATATAAATCTCAATAAAAATTATAAAAGCACAGCAAGGGGTACAAGAATTGCGCACAACTTTCTAAATTTCTCAAAACAAATATGCCACTATTACAAACTACACATCAGTTGGGATCCCCCCCCCCTGATGTGGACTTTACCTCAGCTTTCTGAGAAAAACCTCCCTCCCCCATAATAATAATAAAGAATCTGTGAGGAACCACAAAAAGACGTGTTCTAAATTACTGTGATCCTGAATTTAACTTAATTAAATCCTGCAATCAGGGATACAGAAATATGTAACGCAAAAATAAGTTTATTAATTTTTATTTGGGCCTAAGGAAAAATTTTGCCTCCTTGCATCTATAGTAAAATGAATAACTGATTGAAGAATGATTGGGCATTGAAATAATTTATTTCTATAGAATGTTTTTGTGGAGGAAGAATAATGATATGCATAGGTTTAGAACTGATCATTATATAATAATAATTTTGTTTAATGAGATGAAATCGAAATTTAAATTATGATTTTTTTTCATGGCATAGATATTTCTGCCTTCGGATAAATCAACTCAACTATCATTTAGAAAGACAAATTGAAAATTATTTTTCAACTGCAATTATTGTAAAACTAAAAATTAATATTAGTAGGAAATTAAACTTAAACAGTAATTAGTAACTTACAAAGATTCAACGAGGCTTACAAGCATCTAAAACCAAAAAGTTATGGTTAACTTTTAATATAAATAAAAGGAAGGAATTATTTTTAGCAATAAACTCAAATGAGTCGAAACTTAAATTACAATTAGTCAAAAGAATAAAAACATACATTTTAATTTATAGTAAAAATCAGTGGTTTCAGTCTAAGTCCTGCATTTAAAAAGAAAAAAAAAAGCTACGATTTTTCTTCTTTTTCTTTATTATAGCGTTCAAGTTCCTTAAGGAACTGGGACTTGGGTTTCATAACATTCGGTCGATCACCTCGACATTTCGGACAGAACCACTTGCCCTTTGGTTTAGTCGTAAGAGATACACAAACAAAATGAAACCACTCAATGGGACAGAGATCATTGTCACACAGAATCATTTCACCATATGAGATCTGGTCACAAAGGCAGTAAGTTGGCTCATCAATATCAGCCGGCACCTGAAAGAAAAATTAAATTCAAATTCAATAATACGACATAATGATTTCATAATAAAATTTAATTACACTGGTCGACAAAAATGAACTTTTTTTCTTTCACAAGAACTAAAATAATATTTTCTGTAGTATTTTTCGTGCTGCATTCAAATATAACTTTAGTTTTTCTCCATCGGGCAGGGTTTTTTTGTGATACTCACTTGAGTTTTTATAATATTCGAAAAAATCGATCTAACTCAAAATTATAACTACTCATTCTGACTTATCTAGAAAGTGGTAGATAGTGATTTTCGGACATATTTTGCACCTGGAACATCTCTTTTCTTGATCCAACATTAGTCATTATTGGAACTTCACTTGCCTTGGTACCTCTATGTTTTTTGAAGTGGATTCCACCCTTTAAGTCTGGAAGTTAAACCTTCAGCTTGTTTAGACGGATTTAAATCCCGAATCTTGTCATTAAGGTCTTTCAGATTAAGAAAGTATGGTTATGATGAACAGGTGTAAGCGTCATATGTAGGATCATTTTTATTGATAACTGAAGCATTTTGAGTTTCAGTTAGGTCAGATTCAAAGTTAACACCTTGTATCTGCATATAGTGGTACAACTGTTCATTGTGTAAGACAGATCTTATTGCCGATTGCAAATTCGGATACTTAACTGTATGTTGCGTTTAGATGTGATTCATTTATTATTTTGTCAAACTGATAACAATCACTTAAATGATCCTTCGGTTCCCTCCAAATCATGGGACTTGCAAATGGCATACAATGTGTACCATTTTTCCACTTAGTCAGCAATCTAACACTCGAAACACAGTTGTATTTAGGGCCCAGCTCTTATCAAAATCATCGGCCTGACAGCCAAAGTAAAGTTAAATTTCGCCTCTGAGACTTGAAGGTCAGCCACACTTTCTTGGAATGATGAAAAAACGAAGCAATAAAAAACTACATACAAAATACACATCCAAAAAGGAAGGAAGGAAATATTTCATTACTGAACAAACTTAGTCAGCTCAATACTGACACATCCCAATGCCAGATGAACAGATCTGAGCATGTCCAAACATGGATGAACCTACACAGCCTTGTTTTATGCTGCTGTAGCATGATATTACAAATAAATCTCCTTTAATACAGCTTGGATAAAATCGCTACAAATGAGGTAAAGTTTCCTCTGACAGGTAAAAAACCCACTAAAATCATATTTTAAAAAGGACCTGTTACAAAAAAAAAACAGTGCCTGATGGAAAAAGTCTTACTATATATCAGAAATCAGTATGAACCAATGCACTAGATTCAATAATCAGATTTCTTGTGAAGAAAACCTTGTCGACCAGTGTTATCATAAATGAAATAGGCCAACCCTATTAATATAAAATGATTATTTTAAAGGGAATTTAGAGAGAAAAAAATATTATATTGGATATAAATTGACCCTCATCTGTGCGTGGGTGGATGTGGTGGGAGAGGTTACAAAAACAGTGCTCAATTTACCTTAAATTCATGAAAACAACAATTAAGTATTAAGAATTAATTAATTAAGAGTGCCAACTAAAGTGACCACTGCACCTACAGGATTTTATCATGTCCCGCAATATATTAATAAAACAAAAGAATGGTATATTAGACAAAATGAAAAAACATCTCTGTAGCTTTGGATATAAGAAGCACTATGTAGGAATCACCTGAGATTTCCAACAGATACCAAGATTAGTTGGATACTAGCTAAAAGAACAACCATAGATTGCAGGAATTGATTAGTACAGTATTATTAGTAAATTTCATTATTTGGCGAAGTTTCGGGAGAACCATTGATGAAGCATAGCCAAATAATCTTGACCAAATGAAGACTATCATGATAAGGTAGATAAATTCTACTGTACATAATAAATTCTGTACAAACTGTGAAATATATTCTCTTAAACTATTGATATACAATAATCCACATGAAATTGTGTGGGAAAAAAATGGTTACCAGGAAAGATGTGATTTTATCATTAAAAATTTATTTACAATGAACAAATAGATATATACACATGTACCCACACAAACATCCACACAAACTTTGGTATATATGTACATAGAAACATACAAACAATCTTAAATGAATGTTATAATTGGCATATCGTAGTCACTATCTCAAAGAAAATTTATAATCTGTAACCATTAGATTGCCAAGTAGGTTGCTTTTGAATGAAGTGAATAAAACATAATAAAGGCTAGAGGAGTAGAATAATAAAAAACCAAACCTACCGTATTGATAATATCTTCTTCTCTTGGTGGAGAATCATCTCTTGGATTATTAGTGGCCTTTGATTTTCTTTTCTTCGCTTTATTTTTTCCGGACTGTCGTTTTCTTTGCGCTTCTGGCTCAGGAATATTCTGGTTAGGAGTGACAGGCTCCTCACCACGCCCACGTCTAGGTCTTTTTAATCTTTCAGTAGATGCTGGAGCAGGAGCTGGGGCTACTGGTTCGGATCGATTGTTTTCTTTTCCACTCCCAGCACTAACTGGCTCTGGCACTTCTTCTTCCTTGTGCAAATCTATAAGAAACCAACGTTACCAGAGCCTTGTAGACAATTTATCTTTAAGAAAGTGACTAAAACTGTGCTATACCGATTAATTTTGTAGATTTTAATATATAAATTTATATATTACAATTCATAAATTTATGGTTAAGAACTTTAATGACTAGCCAACTGAAGAAATTAACCATGTAGTATTTGATTTAGCAAGAAGAGAGACTTTTTGTTTACAACAAAAACCTTGTAAACAAATTTGGTGAATTAATCATTTGATTCCATTGAAATTACAGCCACGAAAATTTAACATTTTATTTTAATTAATGAAGCCTTAATTGTTTAATGAGGTTATCATTTTCCAAAATATATATATTCTATTTACGTATTCGGTTCATTTCAAGCCAAAAAGATCGATCCTTCAAGACTTCAATGAAACAAAATCTTTCCTACACAAATGTGGACAAAAGTAGAATTAATGAAATAAATACATCAAAATCACACATTGCCATGATTTATATTGAAAAGAATATTTTCTAAACTCAACACTAGTTCCACTAATGGGATGGAACATCTAATTAAATCAATCAGTGGTGGACATTGAAAACCAGAGAGTACGAATAACTCGTTGAATAATTGAGGAACAAAAAAATGCATATAACAACAATTGTAGACCTTCAATAGTTTAACAAGATTGGTCCTATAACATTTTGTGATCCGACTTATAATAATAATTTTGGAATCCCCCCTCCCTCTAAACCATCACTATGCCTGGTCCAATTTCTGCCAAGCACAAATATGATCTTTAGTGTTGACTGAAATGGTTAAATATCGAGTATGGTATAGATTAAGTAAATATTTTCAAAGCAAGAATGTAAAATCTTAATTGATGATGTCATCGCACAATGAATTTGTATGTATCTCATATAATAAAAGTCTATAATATTTGGTATTTAAGCTTGGAATAAAGGGGTTTATGTTATAACGGCTTATTATTAATATGATATGAGTAGGAGTGGGGCTTTACTGAAGGCTGAAAACTAAAATATCCAAATATCTCAGTTAATATTCATATTAGAGAAAATATGTAAACAAAATTTATAGGCATTTATATTTTCAATAATATTGCTTCTACACAATTTTTTGATTCAATGTATAACAGAGATATTTAGAATTTTCAAAATTCCTCCCCACTGAACCCCCATCCCCTGGTCCGATGTCAGCTGTTAACAAACCTGATCTTTAGTTTTGCATGAAATTTTTATATATCGAGTTTTGTAATGATAAAACAAAAATTGTGACTGATAGAGTGGTAACACACACACACACACACACACACACACACATATATATATATATATATATATATATTAATTTTGAACAGATGGCATTTTCATGATCTACTAGGTAGGATTGATGGAAATTCAAGGAAATTTTGAATTGATGATGTAACACTAAACATATTTGAGAATATCTCACATAGTAAAAGGACATTGAAAACAATATTTTATATTTAAGCTTGGAATAAGAAGATTCATGATATATTAGGTTATCATTAATAAGTTCGAGTTTACTGTAAATTAAAAAATACAAATATCTCCATTAATATTTGAGTTATAGAAAAAATGAATAAAACAACATTTATAGGAAAATATATTTTCAATGAGTTTGGTTGTATACAATTTTTCAATTCGTTGCCGAAATGAAGATATTTTGAATTATCTAAATTCTCCCATCTAATGGACAATTTCAGTCACATAGAACTTCATCTTTTTAGATTTGCACAAAAAGTATAAATATATACTTTATATTTACTTATACGAGCTTTATAAGCTCGAGTGGGTCTGAAATGTATTTTTTTTTTACACTGATGAGCGAAGCATGATTGGGACATGTCTCTGGATGGAAATGATTTTTGAGGGTGTTTTCAGGCAGTTAGTTCTCTGAACAGAATAAGAATATATATATATATATATATATATATATATATATATATATATATATATATATATATATAGACCGACCTGTGTTTTTGAATACCTTTTTTAAGAATTCCAGACGGTTAATTTGTTTGGATTCTGTAAATTAATAACAGAATCAATTCAAGAAATGATAAGAACAACAAAGTGTATATATGCAAAGAAAATAACTAATAAGAAAAGGTGCTTTACTTGAGAACAATGCTCATTAATTATAGCATATATATAAAAAGTAAAGTATATATAAATAAATCGGGAAATTTCCCAACTAATGCTACACCCGAGTAGGGGGGTGGGTAGAAGTCTAGGAGGTGTAGGTATAATTTAGACAGAATGCCTTCAAAAGAAATTAACGTCTCAAGGTTTGTTTATTTTTGGTATACTATCTAATGTAAAAACATGAATAATTAGTATCTGTTTACCTGCTGCTCCTAACTCTCTTAATTCTTGGTCAAGGGCACGGTATTTATTGTCAATAAGATCAAGAATTAACTGTCCAATTTCGACCTTTTCGTCTCCGACTTCTTGAAGAGAAATTAAAATCTGTTCTAATTTGAACAGAGTTTTTCTTTGAACATTCAGTTCCAAATCATCTTTCTTTAATAATTCCTTAAAGTTTTCTGCATCTTTCATATAATCTGAAAATGATATACAAAGATATTTAGCCCAAAAAATAAAAACCAGTTAAAAGAAATATGATTTATCTAAAAATGTATTTGAAATAAATGGGTATTAATCAACATTCAAAGGCTCAAAGAGAAAAATTCATGATTAAGCAAAAAATATAACACTCGTCAAGAAGGATTGAGTATGACACTTCTACATTTAACCCTTTCCTTGCGCAAAGCCACTATAGCAGCTTGATTCAAGCCACTATAGTGGCTTTTCGCAATGAAAGGGTTAATATACATGGCTTTGACATTTAACGGCCACAAATATTGAGTAGTATTTCATAAAAATGAAATCTCTGGGAGGAATAAATTTAAATAACCCCTAAAACAGTACTTCTACTAAATCTGCCAAATATCGTAATAAAATAATTTACACAGGGATAGGCAGTAGTTTCTTATTAAGAACAATAACATCTTATGAAGTGGGAAAACAAATATAAATAAAGCTACAATGGCCTAGCAACATTTAATTCTTTATAATTTACTTTTAATGCATAGAAAACAATGATTCAATGACTGAACAGAAAACAATCCAAAATTTTACAATCAACATTCTTGAATTTACTAAATTTGAACAAGATATGTCGCCACATGAGAAAAAAAATAAGATGACTAAATTATCGCAAGTTTTAGGTACAAAAACTTTATGATAAAACTAATAAACTATGCTTTCAGAGAAAGAAAGAAAACAATATCAAAATTTCTCTATAGAATAGGCAATAAATTGTAGTAAAAGTGTGACTACTTCTACAATATAAATTATAGGAATAAACATTGTTATTAATTAGTGTCAATAAATCTCAAAAATTAAATATCTACATTAAAAGCCCACTTTGAAATAACAAAAATACATAGGACATTAACCAGGTCAAAATCATAAAAGTAAATTAATCTCTGAGAGATGATTCAAGCAGTACATTCAAGATAAACTCAAAAGAAAAAATATTGCTTGGTTTAAAGGGAGAGGAAAAAAAATGCTAATATTTTCTTTACAGGAAAGAACTGCAACAGATATATACTATCTTAAATATACTATTTTAAAAAAAATCATGGTTTAGGAATGAGAATTCTGAGAAGTGGTTTATATTTATAGTTAACAACTAGAAATTGTTTATTCTAGTTAATTATATGATAGTAACAACTACTTAACGTTAGAATAGAAAAACACTAATTTAAGACCAACAGAAAATAATGAGGTAATAAGAAACAAACAAAAATACATTAGTGGCTATTCATAGAACCGGGTTAACTTACTTCTATATGTGATGTCCAACTCATGTAGTCTTGATAGATACCTTTGAACATCTTCAGGTAGATTTTCAACGCAGTCCAAGTAATTTTCAACATATGCTGCACTTCGTACAGCATCGGTCGTTGTCTGATTTAACATTGTCATATGGTATCCCAATATTTATTTTTTAAAAAATAAAAAAACTAGAAGAAACACCGAGGAAAGTCTAATAGATACGACTTATGGCCAGAAAGAGAGTAAATCGTGTCTCTCGGAAACTACAGCAAAATGACGGGGCGACAACAGACTTAAAAACCATATAACCATGATTGTTTACAAATGACAGTAGTAAGAGTAGGGCATTCTGCAGGGGGGGAGAGACGCAGGCTCTGTAGTAACTAGACTCAGTTACTTGAATGAAGCTCTATCGATCATTGCCTCCATAATCGATTATGTCTTTGTATTTAATTCCTTCTTTTATTGAATTAATAAATAAAATAAAAACATTAGTCACTAAATAAAATCCTTAATCCCACCATGGCTACAAGAATGGTAACCTGTAGATAACCGGTCCTGAGATATTTTCTTAATAAAAACTTATTTCTTACCCAAATCAATTTTCGACAGTAATAAAGCAGTTCCATTAATATATTATTTATATTCTAGTGCTGCAATTTAAATTATGTTTTATTGTCCATTTTTTAGCGTGTACAATATACTTCGACGACCAATCGGGACGGGTTATTCACAGATTAACCAACGTTTTCTGACCAGTATGTCTAGGGATTTTATTTAACAAGTTTTTAGCAGATGTATTTTCCCTAAGTGAAATCAGCTATTAAGGTTGTATTCATGACGGGAGTTTCGAAAATTTCTTTTAATGTCCATCGATCCTACGCAGGAGATAACGAAAAAGTCCGTCACGTAGGGGCTGCGTTAACTAAGCAGATTTCCCACTTGCGTCACGTATTTGTATTTATCTCAAGACGTAAAAGTTCAATGAGAACAATATTTGTTATTTAGGCTTCAAATACTCTGCTCCATAATTTAACAGCTTATTGTTAATATGACATGTGGGGGTTTACTGAAGGCCAACAACTAAAAAAATGCAAATATCTCTGTTAATATTAGGGATAATGAAAAAATGCACATAACAACATTTATAGAACATTACATGTGCAACAAGATTGGTTCTATACAAGTTTTCGATCCGACGCATAATTACTGAGATATTAGTAAATTTTGAAATTCCTCCCCTCTAAACTCCCTCCCCCTCCCACCAGTCCGATTTCAGCCGTTAAGGAACTTGATCTTTCTTTTTACATAAAACACTTATATATCGAGTCCTTAAGGTTTTAAGGAAGTTTCTGCTAAACTCAGGTCCGTTCAAAATTGCGTGTGTGTGTGTGTGTGTGTGTGTATTCCCTGTCAAAAACCAACCCAATTACACATCGTGAGCTTAGTTATACATAATAGTAAATGTGAGAAGAAATCAAATAAACATTTTACACGAAATAAGTTAACACAAAGAACTGTGGTAACCTCTCGATAACTTCCGCTTCCGCTTGAGTGTTATCAACATTGCTTTTCTTAAATTATTTGTTAAAAAGTTCATATTTTCTAGTAATTTA
The DNA here is from genome assembly GCA_019009955.1 of Riptortus pedestris. Taxonomy (NCBI): domain Eukaryota; kingdom Metazoa; phylum Arthropoda; class Insecta; order Hemiptera; family Alydidae; genus Riptortus; species Riptortus pedestris. The sequence goes on from CM032228.1 coordinate 171,193,190, forward strand.
TATACCTGGTGTAAATAAATAACAGTAGTGTCCTAATAATAATTTAAATTATATTGTAAAAGCGAGCTAAGGGAAAGAGATTGTAACACCCTTCCCCCCCCCTCCCTCCAAGGTCATATTCAAATCATATTTAGTTTAAATGCATATTGTCTTTTGTTATAATGACTTTACCATTTAATAGCTATGGATATAACATAGGCAATTAAATATCTTCAACATATGGAAGGAAATAAGATAATTTATACCACTTCTAAGTTTGATTCCGCACAACTTCCGCTACCACACGTTGTGTAAATCCAGCATGACTTTGTTGAAATAATACAATATACAAATTGAATAATGGAAATGCTCTTATAGTTTAAATTTCTATTGGAAATAAATAACGAAGTTATTTTTAAATACAATAAATAACAAATGAGGAGAGTTGGTAAATCACCCCTAATCGGAATCATACTTAGAACAATCATATAAGTCTAAAAATATAACATGTAAATGGCATATTATGACAAATACCTGCCTATACTAAGAACACTTTAAAGTGTACTAATAAATCGTTGTCTACCATCCAGATATTGTTATATTTATCTCAATTTAAGAGGTTGATTCCCCACAACTTCCGCTATCACATGTGCAAGTTAAACAAGACTTTGTTTAAATAATACACTTTACGAATTAAATAGTCGAAATGCTCTTAGAGCTTAAATTTATATTGGAAACAAATAACGAAGTTATTTTCTAATTGAAAAAAAGTCCATCACGCAGGGGCTGCGTAAACTAAGTAGATGTCCCACGTGAAGGTTTACAATAGAGAAATCTGCCTAATAATAACAGTAGTAGGAAGGTATCTCTAGACCTGTTCACGAGGGAGGAATAGTTACCGAAACGGCCGCCAGAGCTCTCGCCGGATAGTGCCAAACATAGTCGTCTCCTGCCGACCACACTCACAATACAAATGCAAATATCTCGGTTAATATTCAAGATAAAGAATAAATGTATAGAACAATATTTATAGTAAATTTAATTTACAATAAGATTGATTCTATACACCTTTTCCGATGCATAATAACGGAGATATTTCGAATTTTTTAAAAATCCCCCCTCTAAACCCCCCCCTCTCACTAGTCCGATTTCAGCCATTAACGAACTTGATCTTTCTTTTTACATAAATCACTTAAATATGAAGTTTGGTAACGATCAAACAAAAATTGCGACCGCTAGAGCGTTAACAGACAAATATATATATATATATATATATATATATATATATATATATATATATATATATAATTTTGAACGGACCTCATTTTGGTCATCTCCTGGGTAGAATCGATGGACATTTGAGGAAATTTTTCAAAACTCGCGACCTCAATAGCTGATTTTCCTTAAGAGAAATCTGCTAAAAGAACAAATGTGGAGGGGAGGGACGGAGGTTTATAACCTCCCTAATCCTAATCATACTTAGAACTATCACACAAGTCTAAAAACGTAACATCATTTGTCGTAATTTCTCTATATTAAAAACACTTTAATGAGTAACTAATAAAATTGTTGACTCCCGCTATAGTTTTTAGCGGTAATATTTTAGCATCTCGTGTATACTTCGTTGAACCACAAAAGTGAAGATAACAAAATAAAACACCTGATATATGCATGTTTGTCAAAAAACCAATAGGAAACTGAATACGGCGGTTTTTCATATAATGCCTCCCTTACAACCCCACTCCTCATCGTCCCTAAAAACTTTGATATATATAATCGTGGACGAATTACTGTTAATTCCCATGCCGAGTTTTGTTTAGTTCTGTTTAGTCATTAGTGCCCAATAAAATTGTTGACTCCCGCTAGTTTTTAGCGTATATCTCATTTACAGTTCGGCATACGACATAAGTGTATATAACAAAAGTTACTTTAAATAACACAATAAACAACTTGTTTTTGTTTATGACATTTGTCAAAAACCAATAAAAAACAATAGCGCAATTTTTCATTTCAGTCCTCCCTTGTAACTCCCACTCCTGTCCGTACCTAGAAGTTTTAATATAGGTTATAATCATGGCAGAGCTAATGCTAATGCACATACCGAGTTTTGTTAATTTCGGTTCAATGGTTAACGTCCAGTAAAATTGTTGACTTCCGCTTTAGTTTTTACTGTATATCTCGTTTATACTGTGACAAAAGTGAATATAACAAAAGTTACTCTAAATAACAAAATGAACAACTTCTTTCATGTGCATATTTGCCAAAAAACCAATAGGTAACGAAATATCGCTACTTTTAATTTTAGGCATCCCTTATAACCCCCACATCCTGTTCCTCTCAGAGAATATTAGTATAAGGGGGGTGCCATTTGGCCGTTGCGCAGATCGTGACTTTTTTGCGACTTTGGCGCATTACGTCATCCAATACCTATTTGAGCTTTGTTTACATAGTGAGCATCTCTATCTTTTTGTGATTTTTTTTATTTTTTAGTGTTATAACTTATTTTTTTCAAAATGCCGAGTGATTGTGCCGTAGCAACATATTCCAACAACCCTAGGAAATCAGGCATGTCAGTATCTTTTCACCAGTTCCCGAAAAACCCAGAAATTAAGAAACAGTTAGTAGTCCTGTGCAGACGAGAAGATTTGAACTTTAATCCTGATACTTCACGGGTTTGTTCAGAACATTTCAGCGACAGTGATTATGAAAGGAATTTACAAGCAGAATTGTTAGGCTATGTTCCTAATAGATTGAAATTAAAAGAAGAAGCTCTGCCCCACCTGAATTTACCAGTGTCGTCCTTAAGTAAACAAACTTCTACTTCTGACTCAAAAAGTGAAACATCTAGACAATGTAGGAGTGAAAATATGTAAACGTGCCCTGTGTCACATTAATGAGATTTCTCCCAAAAAGAAGAAAAGTGATTTTTCAGCTAATACTGAAGACTACATGCCAATGACAGTTTTTAAAAAGGTAAGATTTAAAATGTAAGAAAGAGAATTATTTTCTTGTAATGTATCCTATAGAGCTCTATAGGAATTAATTTCCCATGGTCCATTAGTAATGATGTTACATGTTTCTTTCACAGTTATTTATTATATGGGACAGTGCGGTTTAAATTCATACACTCCACATATATCAGCAACAACTGTTTTGGACAAGACAGACTACATGCCAATGACAGCTTTAAAAAAGGTAAGATTTAAAATATAAGAAAAAGAATTATCTTCTTGCAGTGTATCCTATAGAGCACTATAGGAATTAATTTCCCATGCTCCATCATTAATTTGATTACATGTTTCTTTCACAGTTATTTATTCTATGGGACAGTGCGCTTTAAATTCATACACTCCAAATATATCAGCAGCGACAGTTTTGGACAAGCGGACTACATGCCAATGACAGCTTTTAAAAAGGTGAGATTTAAAATGTAAGGAAAGAATTATTTTCTTGTAGTTCTATCCTATAGAGAACTATTGGAGTTATTTCCCATGGTCCATTAGTAATGTTATTACATGTTTCTTTCACAGTTATTTATTCTGTGGGATTTTAATGCATAGGCTCCTTATCAGTGCCATTCTCTTCACAAGGATTTAACTGGAACCGAGGCATCCCTGCGACTCGTAATATATGCATCTTTTTAGGACAAGAAGGATTACATGCCAATGATATACTTTAAAAATCTTGTACCTGAATGGACTAGTTGATGTTTAAAATAATTTACTAACATATTCTAGTAACTGGTATCTTAGTTTATTGCTTGGTTTGTTCAATGTCATTGACTTTAATTTCTTTGTATAATATTAGGCATAACTGTTTTCATGTTTTGAACATTTTATCTTATTATAGCAAAATTTTTCTTTGTATTGTGTTGATTATGTAGAAAAATTACGATTTTAAATATATCTCAATTTTAAGGAACTATTGTGTATTTATTTTTAATGGAATCTAATTTGTACATGGTTTATTTAAAGTAAAATATATTCAGCTAAAGTAATTTGTACCATTTATTGACCTATACCATTTTATAAATTTTGTATTCACCAAATTAATCAGAAAAGAGCGTATATCGATCGTTTTTAAGCTGGTTGGGGCTGTGGCTAGGAATCGAGTGACGTAGCAGGCTCGCTGCATTTTGATTGGCTATTCGTCAAATGGCACTACCTTATCTTATACGTACCTTGGTATAGCCTATAGTTTAAGTTGGGTTAGTAGTAATACACATACCAAGTTTCATAATATTAGGTTTAGTAGTTTTGGTGTGAAAATGTAACAAACGAACAGACACCAAAGCCACAAATTACATTTATTCTGTCTATGGCATGTAGAACAAGTATCATGAAATTTCGAAAAAAAAAATCAGTGTACAGACTTTTGTCTTTTAACGCTCTAGCGGTCGCAATTTTTGTCCGATCGTTACCATATTTAAACGTTTTATGTATAAACGAAGATCGAGTTCCTTAACCACTAAAATCAGACTAGAAGAGAGGGGGGGGGTTAGAGGTGGAGAATTTCGAAAAAACGAAATATCTCCGTTATTATGCATCGGATTGAAAAATTGTATAGAACCAATCATATTGAAAATATATTGTTTTTATAAATTCTGTAATATACATATGGAAAAATATTATATAGCCAGTCTTGTTGAATATTTAATATTCTAAAAATATTGTTCTATAGATGTAATCTCTAACTCAAAAAATAACGGAGTTATTTATATTTTTCAGTTTCTAAATTATGGGTGAGTGCCGCCGCGCAAGCGTGTGTGCTAATGCTCTAACAGTCACAATTTTGTACCAAATTCAATATTTTAGCATTTCATAAGCCTTCAGTAAACACTCATTTCCACCCTTTCTACCCATCTCATGCCAACTGACACTTGAGCTTAAATGCTTTTACATTTATTGTTTAAAACAGGTCTTAACATATCAGATTTGTATGAAGTCATCAAATAAGATTTTAAGCTGCTAAGTCAAACATTTTTATTTGATCAAAACCATTCTCAAAATTTTACCATTTCATGTAATTATACATGCTATACACATTAATTAACAGCTGAAATCGGACCAGGAAGAGGTGCTATAATTGAAAATACAAAATATAATTGAAAAATATTTATAACATTTATCAATAATCAATTTTGTTCCAAATTTAATTTTTTTACAAATATTTTATACATGGTTTCATTTTTTTGTTTTCAGCTTTCCAGTACACCCCCCTTCCAATTTTCACCTTGAGCCACCAAACATTTATCCATTTCCATTTCAGTTCCTGTTTATATAGGTTTCTTTTTATAGGAGAAATAGAGAATAGAGATGACATGAGATCACCATTGGGTCATTCCACTATGAGGGAAATGTGTTCAGTTTATAAAACAACTACATAATGGACTTTTTGTCTAGAGGTGACACCATTCTATATCATTGAAATTTACTAAATGCATTACAATCTAAGAAAAGAAAATTTTAAGGTTCTAAAATTATTTTGTCAAATGGCTTGAGGACTTTCCAAAGCTGTTCCACGAATTAAAAATTATTAATTAGGTATATTAACTGCTTGTGTTCTAAAAACACATTGATACTTGGTTTTCTGCATTGCCACCACCTTTAGAAGTCCTCTTTCTATGTTTTGTTTGCAGTATTTCTCGCCTATTTCAATTTACTTTCTATTCGAAGTAAAGGGTGAGGGGGGAGGGGGTAAGAGGAGGATGAATATAAAAAACTGCAAAGTTTTCTGTACCTTTTAGAGAAATGGAAGATTTATATATATAACCATTTTTGTTTATCATAAAAATATCTAAGATAAATTGTTTTCTATGATATCTGATGTATTGGGACAAAGATATTGTATATTACAAGTATTGAATTTTTGTGATTTTTAAGGCATATTAATTTAGGGTCACCAGTGGCCGTGCGGCTTTAAGCATAGGTACATCTATCTCTACGATCAGCAAGCTGAAGGTAAAAATAGGTGCAGGTTCAATCTCTGCCAAGGGAGAACATTGGTTCACAAGGTCACTCACTAATAAAGCGTGCTAGTGTTGCAGGGCTTATAGATCCGTGGGAGTCTAAAGAGTATATACCTCTGATAGCCCCTTGGAATGACTAACGATCATTACTCTTAGCTCCAGTCCACAGTCAGGCTGATAGCATGGCCTGTCCACAGACCCTCCGAATACAACTGGAGCCGGTCTGTGTACTGGAGATAACAAGTCATTCTAGGTCCCTCTTGGTTAACGGAGGTTATACATCAAGTTGATCACTCACTGTGTAAAAACTCTGATCACGAATCCCTCGAGTCTCGCTGAGGGGAGGGGGTGGCTAAGGATCTTAAAGGACTGCAAAACTGTATTAATTTATTTCTAAATTTATGTGGGCCAGCTTCCCATCTAGGGCTGTTCAAGTCAATCAACAAAACAATTTTTGCATAATTTTACTAAGAAAAATATATAAAGGAATCATCCATTTCTCATTACTTCTTTTTTTTTGTTCATCCAGTATAGTTCTTTTAAACATTTCTTAGGTGCTAATACTTTTTAGATATCTGGTTACATTTCACACAAGTGAAAATCTCATATATTTTCTTAGTGTTACATTCTAACACACCTAATTCTCCCATTCATAAAGTGTCTAGAAGTGACATATATTCTTTTAAGTATCAGTAGGGTGATAACATTTTCAAAGTACACACAAGATTTAGTGAAACTTCCCATGATTCAATATATAGTATAATAAAATGATAAATTATCACTATTGTATATAAAGCTTGATTATAGTCCTTCATGATGTCTTGGAGAAAGGGAAGTAGAAAATAAAACATACTTCTATAAATAAATAATTTATTTTAACAAATAAATATGAGACAAAGTTTTTAAGCAGTTGTGAACACCATGCTTCTTCGATGTTCCTTATACATTTAATAAATAAGTTCAATGTCCGCACACATCGAATTAAAAAATAAGGTATTTTTCCTATACCTAAGCCAATATTGTAAAAAATATTAGCCTAACATAAGAGACATATTTTCATTATAACATATTTATATGTATTTTCTTAAAAAGTAGGGAAAAACAAAACAAAAAAAAAGTGAACATTTAATAAATGGCTGTGCTGTGAATACTTTGGCTTCTTTGAAATTGTTAGTTACTAATTATCATTTTGGCTTGTCAATTAATGACCTTAATTTTTTGGTTACAATTGAGTTGGTGAACGTGTTTCTTTTTAAGTTCTGTACCTAATTGCCTTATAAAGTGTTAAAGTTTTTATTTTAAGCAAAACTATTTTTTTCCTATGTTAACAATATGTACCAATGAAAATCTTTGATTTGCCTTCATTAAAATTCTATTAATTTAATTTATATGAAGTCTATCCCCCTGTGAACCAGCAAAATATGTAATACTCTTAATTAAAAAATAGAAAAAGAAATATAATTTACTTTATTTTTCTTCTCCTTAATCGATCTTTTTTTTTTCTTCTTTTTTTTCCATAAATAACCTTTTTGCCTCCCATCCTTAAATAAAAATTATGGGAAACACTTTGCACTTCTATTATCCCATTCCATTAAGCCCAATGTGTATGATTTTACACCAGGAAACCTCTTATTATACAATATATTTATATATAAATATTATTTTTCTTAAATGTAAAATATTTACATTTCCATATCACAATCAAACGACGAATCAATAAAGAGTACAAATAATTTACTAAGATACTCTACAGTTTTTTTAAAAATTATTTTCCTAGTTAAAGCTTTGATAGTTTTATCTGAGAATATATAAAAAGATATACATTTATTGATTTATATGAATTTCTCATGTGATATAATATTTGTGTGGCTTTAAAATTGACTATATTCATGCATTTCATGTTTTACTTTGCTCAAAGTAATTTGGACTGAGAACTGTATCTGGTTGCTTCTTGTAATATTGTTGTGAGGGTTGGGCTACATATGTGTCTGAATCTCTCCTGCTGTCTTCATAAGGTTGGAAACCATATGTCTGCTTTGGGGGCTGGAATGATCCTTGACTTCCCTCAGTAGTTGTAGGGGAAGAACCTGAATCAGACTTGTGCTTGTAAACAGGGCGATGGTTTGAGACTATTGTATCTGTGTCACTGTAAACTGTTCCTGCAACAATTACCATAATATTGCAATTAAATATATATATTTAAATATGAATGCTCTTGATGTTCCAACATAAAATCATAGCAACCTACTTACAAACTGAGCGTAAAATATCCTTAACTTAATACGGAAGAGTATCAAAGTTAAAGTAATATAATTAAACTAAAGCAGTAATTTCAGAAAAGATTAATGACTTTTTTTTAGTTGAATTTTACAGTAGACTGCTGATTGTTAGTGATATTTCAGGCAGTATAATCTTGTAACACCAGCTGATTCAATTATTCAGTATAGTAAATTATGACAGACATGACCTGTGACCAATTAGTGATATTCGTAACACTTGACTTCATGTACCTTTTTTAAATTTTATAAGAGTGACATTGATGAAACTCCATTCTGTGCTGAGGTCCTAGTAAACTACTTGTAAAATTTGATGTATATATCAAATTCTGAACTTCTGAGCTGACACAGGCATGTGGTTTAACTGAGTTTTCATGGATATTAACTATTAAAACAACCACAAATTTTTTCAAACTTCAGCTATATACACAACTGTGTACCTGGCTTTGCTCGGGAAATCATTGTTGCCTGAATAATGATGGTATTTTTATAGCAAGGTTTCGATGTGTCTTTTTTTCGTAAAGGCCAGGCAACTCAAGAGGACTAGTAAAATAGTTTTCAAGAATAAATGAAAATGAGTTCCTAATCAATCCCTCTCCACTGATTGACAGCATGAATAATTCAATTTATAACGATGTATATCTTTTATTATATAAATATCATCATTAATATCCATATTTCCTGTAAAAAACCAACCCAAGCACACATTGTTTAAGCATAGTTATATACACAGCATTATATATGTAATAAGTAAATATGAGTAGAAAGAATTTCTAATAACCCCAACATTTCACAGGAAATTAACTGTGTTAGCCTCCACACAACTTCCGATTCCGGGGGTTATCAACATTGTTTTACTTAAATTACTTATTCAAAAAATAAACAATATATATATATATATATATATATATATATATATATATATATATATATATATATACTTGTCTGTTAACGCTCTAGCAGTTGTAATTTTTGTTTGATCATTACCAATCTGGATAATTAAATGTTTTATATAAAAATAATGATCAAGTTCGTTAACGGATGAAATCGGACAGGGACAGGGAGGGGGTTTAGAAAAATTGAAATATCTTCTTTATTATAAGTAGATCGAAAATGAATAGCACACATCTCAATGCAAATTAAATGCTCTATAGATGTTGTTATATGTGTATTTTCACTATCTTGGCTATTAACCGAGATATTTGCATTTTTTAGTTTTCGTCCTTCAGTAAACCTCCAGTCTTACTCATGTTACATTAATAATTATCTATTGTATCATAGAGCACTTTATTTGAAGCTGAAATATCAAATATAATATAAATTTTTACTTGTTGAGATAAATGCAAATACATGGTTCACGTGCGAAATCTGCTTAGTTAAAGCAGCCTCTGCCTGACGGACTTTTTATAATAGATACTGATTATTTGTTCTTCATTTTCACTATCCCTCAACCTTTAGTAAAATATAGTATCCTACAAATGGTCAGAGTTTAATTTAATTTGTAAGAGTAACAATGGCGGATTTCAAAATGTTTCATTTGTATTTACATTTTTTAAACATCTAATATAATGTAGTTTATGGGTCAAAGTAATTTCAGATTAATATTTATTCACAGCTAATTGCTTAATTCACAGAGAATAAAGAAAGAACTGAAAGGCTAAGATTACTTTCCATCACTTAAAAAAAAATTGATTACTAACCTTTATGTTTTTTCTCATAACTTTGTTCATGTGTCTGGGTAAAACCATAAGTAGGTTTCCTTTCCTCCTTCGCTTTTTCTCCTTGGTACACATTGATGTAGCTCGTTGCTGTATCATCACCTTTTTTGGGAGGTTCTGGAGAGCCATGAGGATTAGGTTTACCATATGTAGTTAAAGGCACCTTGTAACTGGGCTTAGGAGCACCATAGCTGTCAGTGACCACTGCTGCATTTGTATAGGATGGTTGAGGTTTATAGCTATCATAGGCTACTGATGTCAGCTTAGGGCTGTAGCTGTATGTTGGCTTCTGGCTGTACTTTGGTTTAGGGTGTCGAGCCTTCCTTGGTGGCCCAAGGCTCTATAAAATAATATTAATATTTTGTATTAATACATTTTTATATATACAATATTGAATATAATTAGGAAATGAAATTAATATTGGATTTATGAAAGCCTGTTTAGTACTATAACTATTTAAACAAGAATTTATTATTGATTTATGGTTAGATATTACCTTTATAGATACCTTAATAGATTATTATCTTTTAAGTACAATCACTGTGTCTTTTTTTTAATTATAAAGGTAAACCAAGGAAAAACCATTTTAAATCCCAATTATTTAGGAAAAACTAAAAGTTTAGAAAAAGTCTTTATGAAAACCCAAACATGGGAAGATCCCAAAATTATATCCCTTTCATAGAAATATGTCTTTTTTTTTTTCTTTTTTCTTTTTTTTTTTTTTAAATACCTTATATAAATTCAGTATATTTGTAAAGTAATACTCCCTTCTGAGGAATTTTGGACAGTTTATTCAACCCCTTTTAATGCTTTATTATAGGTATTTCACTCTTCTTTCTACAAATGTACATCTATCTAGCACGTTTTCTACCCACGATAGTATCAAAGGAATGTTATTTCAGCTGAATCATTGCTTTCATTCTAAAATAATGTAATAATTAAATTCTATGTAATAAGCATCATAGGTTAACATTTCATATTGAATTAATATTGATCCTAATCCTTGGAAAGAAGAACCTGTTGGATCTTTAGATTCATGCTTAGACATAGTCTTCTGAATTATCAGCTTTTTTCAAGGCACTTGACAGTAGATTATATCTCATTATAGGAAGCCGTTAGAATAAGTAAATGAATATGATTTTCATCTGAAATCACTTCTTTTCTGATTTCTGTCAGGCTAATGACAATTTAGGTTGATTAAAATTAGTAAAGGATTTCTGTCTCTGGGAATACCAAGCAGGGAATAAGCGTATCAGATTGGTAATTATGGAAAAGTAAAGAACTTTCTGAAAAGTCAAAACCAATGTGGGCGCCTCAGATAGCTTATAGGCTACTACAGATCTAAGACATGGAGTCCCATAATCACTGGTCTTATTTACTTCCTTGAAAAGGAAATCTGAGGAATAAAACTAATCTTGGTGATAAAATATACCTTTTACAGCATGTGGCGAATGTTGATGATGTGTGTCAGTGATTTTGTAATTAGGTCTGGAACATTCATACCATTAGCTGTTGCAGTAGAAGAGTTTTCGTGAGGAGAGTATGACTTAGGGCTCACCAGAAAAAAAGATACGACTAAGTACATGAGTTGCCTCAAAAAATTAGAAACAGATGATTATAGAATTTTAGGGAAGTATGCGTTTGCTATCTGTACATCATATAATATACAGGAGAAAGTTATCAGAAAACAATAACATAGAAGTTTACATTAGAGCTAGGATGACTGCAGGGTCCATATACTTCTTTGCCTTGAAAAAAGCTATTCAACTCAAGAACATCTATCAGAAGATAACATTGATATACAAAATGAAGATGAACCTGACATCATATGTGCTACCAAAAACCATTGAATACGGTGGTTAGGGAAACAAAGATTATGGAATACAGATGAAATAGGGATAGAGGTAGGTCCAGCCAATGTTGGTTTAATCACTTGGTGGGGTAGTTTTGGACGCATTAAGAGAAGCCAGGTTTGGAACCACTAGGAATGTTCTAAATAAGTGGTCCTTCAAGGAATGGAGTCCTTGATAAGTAAGTATATATGTGTTTTATCACTTTAAGCCTTCAATAAATCTGTGCACCTCATAACTGACTTCTCTTTAAATCACTGTGTCGAACTAAAGTAAACAGATTATAGAGAAAAATGTTAGGATTAGCACCATACATATATCGTAGCTAAATGGTTTCAGTATTCAAGACCGCTAAGAGACAGTTGTTGGAGGTCTAATAAATATTAAAGAATTATTCTCTAAAATACAAAATATTAAAAAATTAATAATTGGATTTTTATTTAATCCATAACATTGATAAAAAATAATCTTTTTTGAACAAATCTTAACTAAAATTACTGTAGTAGTATAATTACATATTATTTGGCCAAACATGTTTTGAATTCGACTTGTCTTTTATCAAAGGCACTGAGTTTATGTACTATACTAAGCTCTAATCCTTATTGCTAATTGTTTTTTTATTTTTAAATACCTCAAAACAGTTCAAATTCCAGATTGCATACCTGTGGTACAGGCCTGCTGGGCTGTACTAAGCCACTGTGCCCAATATGAGGTTTTGCCTTCCATACTTGCTGTTGAGGATAGATCTTGTAGGGGCCGGGAGGATGTGTGAATCTCTGAGGCTGAGGTATTACTTTCATTGGTACATAGATCCTTTTGACTGGGACGTTTCTTACTCTGAGGACAGGCACTCCTCCAGAGCGATGCAGTCTAACATGCCGAACTGGCTGTATTTGCCTCCTCATGTGTGAAGGAGGGCCTGCTGGCACTGTTATAGCTGATGCTAATGAAATCGTTGCTAGAGTTACTAGCAGCAATCCTGATCTCTGTAACATTGCAATATTGATAAGTTAAAATTGTTGTTTAAAATTAAAAACATTTTATTTGATTTTAGTTTAGAGGTGTTAGAAATTTCATATCAATTCGAAATATAGTATGACCTAATTATAGCTATCCCCTATCTTTGTTGTATTTACAGGATACATAAACCCGATGATTGTTTACACAAACAGGAAATCATGATTTCCAAGGTAACAAACAAGTGAAAGGGACATAATGATACACAGTGGCTTCCTTTTGCATTCTGCATCAAAGCATTCTCTTAATAAAGGATTAAGTAGAGAAGAATAAAGAAAAGTGAGATAATTTATTTTCTTCGTAGGCCAAATAAATTTCCACAGAATTGGAAGAAAAAAAATTTGATGTATCTTTTTGTCGTAATACTATACTAGTACAATGTGATGATGTAATGATTCAAAGTCAAAAGCAATCAGCTTAGTTGTGTAATCCGTTATTGACAGGTTGATAAAAAAAATACACTAGAACTTAAAAATAAAAATTCGAAACTCATAAATCTAAAGAATTTGATGGGGTCTAAAAATATATATGTAAACCCAATTCGTTCTTTACATTTTTCTGATTAAATCAATAGTGAGGAACATATTGGAGAATATTTGTTTTGACTTCCAAGTAAACGCCACTCCTTAGTGTTAGTAGAGGATGAATTAGCACATTGATAATATTCATTCCTTAATACATATAATTGGCAACCAGAAGTCGGAATTAATCAACTGGAAGTAATTAGGCTTACAATTACTGTTAATTAACATTGTCCTTGATTGACGTCCTTTTTTTGCATGTGATTATCGTCTTTCTTAAAAACTAAAAATGAGGGGTTATCTAAGAAAAAATAAATTGAGGAATTAACTCCGAAGAAAATGAAATATTTTCCGTTGACAGAGTGACTAAGTTTGCTAGTATTATTAAAATTTGTGTTAAGGCTGTTGAAGTAGACTGTTCTTTCTTTAATCCATGCCCAATATTATTTACTTGACCCTTAAATTTTGCGATGCTATTTGTTCTAGTGATTGCAGAGACAACTTTCGTTTCTTGAGAATGAAAGATGATTTGAGTGGATTGAAAATTTCTAGTTATGACGAGAAGGTAGATAGGGTATTACCTAGAGTATTATTCAACCATGTGGATACTGGACTTTTCTAAGGCATTAAATAGTAAGAGTATAGTTTTCCATTCAAGGTTTATTTAAGAACATTGTGATTGGAAGACGAAGAACAAGCTAGTCAGCAAACTGGTTTAAGAATCAACAAAGTACGCTTAGGAATAAGAGTAAATATTGCATTAATAGGAGAGGAGGGCAATTTCTAATGATGCATTACGTGATAAGTTATGTGAGTGCAAGCAATTTTTCAATAATGAATTTAATACTGTTAAGACATTTTATTTTTGCTATTTTCAAGAATCTCAAAAACCAAAGAGAAAATATTTATTTCTAAGATATTTTATTACGAAAGGAGCTTCTATAGGATGACTTAGAAATCGATCAAAGAAAAAATGTATTTCACTACTTTTTGCTTTTAGGAGAAGAAAGAATAACAGTTAATATACAATTTTTTTTTAGATAATTCAATACCAAAAATGGAATGTTATACTCTTGAGTTTTAAAAAGCAGCGTCACGTAGCTGCTGCATAAACTAATCAGATCATATATTCTCTAAATTCTGAATAAAAATCCTGCGAGTAGAAGTAGGAGTTTACTAAAGACAAGAACGTGCTAATAGGTCGCTTGAGTTAAGCGTTTGTGCCTACATGATAAAAATGTATAGAACAACAACAGTAGAGCATCATTAGTTTAACAAGATTAGTTCTATGACATTTTTCGATCCGACTAATAATAACGGAGATATTTTTAATTTTTAAATTCCCCTTCCCTCTAAGCCCCTTCCCCGCTATCCCTGATCCAATTTGTGTCTTTTACAAATACGATCTTTACTGTTGGTTAGTATGGTATAAATCAAATAAACATTTCTGAGTCAAGAAAAGAATATTAATTGATGAAATCACACAACATATAATATTCATTCCTTAATACATATAATTGGCAACCAGAAGTCGGAATTAATCAACTGGAAGTAATTAGGCTTACAATTACTGTTAATTAACATTGTCCTTGATTGACGTCCTTTTTTTGCATGTGATTATCGTCTTTCTTAAAAACTAAAAATGAGGGGTTATCTAAGAAAAAATAAATTGAGGAATTAACTCCGAAGAAAATGAAATATTTTCCGTTGACAGAGTGACTAAGTTTGCTAGTATTATTAAAATTTGTGTTAAGGCTGTTGAAGTAGACTGTTCTTTCTTTAATCCATGCCCAATATTATTTACTTGACCCTTAAATTTTGCGATGCTATTTGTTCTAGTGATTGCAGAGACAACTTTCGTTTCTTGAGAATGAAAGATGATTTGAGTGGATTGAAAATTTCTAGTTATGACGAGAAGGTAGATAGGGTATTACCTAGAGTATTATTCAACCATGTGGATACTGGACTTTTCTAAGGCATTAAATAGTAAGAGTATAGTTTTCCATTCAAGGTTTATTTAAGAACATTGTGATTGGAAGACGAAGAACAAGCTAGTCAGCAAACTGGTTTAAGAATCAACAAAGTACGCTTAGGAATAAGAGTAAATATTGCATTAATAGGAGAGGAGGGCAATTTCTAATGATGCATTACGTGATAAGTTATGTGAGTGCAAGCAATTTTTCAATAATGAATTTAATACTGTTAAGACATTTTATTTTTGCTATTTTCAAGAATCTCAAAAACCAAAGAGAAAATATTTATTTCTAAGATATTTTATTACGAAAGGAGCTTCTATAGGATGACTTAGAAATCGATCAAAGAAAAAATGTATTTCACTACTTTTTGCTTTTAGGAGAAGAAAGAATAACAGTTAATATACAATTTTTTTTAGATATTCAATACCAAAAATGGAATGTTATACTCTTGAGTTTTAAAAAGCAGCGTCACGTAGCTGCTGCATAAACTAATCAGATCATATATTCTCTAAATTCTGAATAAAAATCCTGCGAGTAGAAGTAGGAGTTTACTAAAGACAAGAACGTGCTAATAGGTCGCTTGAGTTAAGCGTTTGTGCCTACATGATAAAAATGTATAGAACAACAACAGTAGAGCATCATTAGTTTAACAAGATTAGTTCTATGACATTTTTCGATCCGACTAATAATAACGGAGATATTTTTAATTTTTAAATTCCCCTTCCCTCTAAGCCCCTTCCCCGCTATCCCTGATCCAATTTGTGTCTTTTACAAATACGATCTTTACTGTTGGTTAGTATGGTATAAATCAAATAAACATTTCTGAGTCAAGAAAAGAATATTAATTGATGAAATCACACAACATATAATATTCATTCCTTAATACATATAATTGGCAACCAGAAGTCGGAATTAATCAACTGGAAGTAATTAGGCTTACAATTACTGTTAATTAACATTGTCCTTGATTGACGTCCTTTTTTTGCATGTGATTATCGTCTTTCTTAAAAACTAAAAATGAGGGGTTATCTAAGAAAAAATAAATTGAGGAATTAACTCAGAAGAAAATGAAATATTTTCCGTTGACAGAGTGACTAAGTTTGCTAGTATTATTAAAATTTGTGTTAAGGCTGTTGAAGTAGACAAAGGTTGTTCTTTCTTTAATCCATGCCCAATATTATTTACTTGACCCTTAAATTTTGCGATGCTATTTGTTCTAGTGATTGCAGAGACAACTTTCGTTTCTTGAGAATCAAAGATGATTTGAGTGGATTGAAAATTACTAGTTATGACGAGGAAGATAGATAGGGTATTACCTAGAGTATTATTCGACCATGTGGATACTGGACTTTTCTAAGGCATTAAATAGTAAGTGTATAGTTTTCCATTCAAGGTTTATTTAAGAACATTGTGATTGGAAGACGAAGAACAAGCTAGTCAGCAAACTGGTTTAAGAATCAAAAAAGTACGCTTAGGAATAAGAGTAAATATTGCATTAATAGGAGAGGAAGGCAATTTCTAATGATGCATTACGTGATAAGTTATGTGAGTGCAAGCAATTTTTCAATAATGAATTTAATACTGTTAAGACATTTTATTTTTGCTATTTTCAAGAATCTCAAAAACCAAAGAGAAAATATTTATTTCTAAGATATTTTATTACGAAAGGAGCTTCTATAGGATGACTTAGAAATCGATCAAAGAAAAAATGTATTTCACTACTTTTTGCTTTTAGGAGAAGAAAGAATAACAGTTAATATACAATTTTTTTTTTAGATAAATTCAATACCGAATAAGGGTCATCTGCTAAAATGGAATGCTATACTCTTGAGCTTCAAAAAGCACCGTCACGTAGGTGATGCGTAAACTAAGCTGATTTTCCACGTGCTGATATGACATATGTATATTCTCTAATTCTAAATAAAAATCTGACGAGTAGAAGTGGGAGTTTACTGAAGGCAAGAACGTGCTAATAGGTGGCTTGAGTTAAGCGATTGTATATGATAAAAATGTATAGAACAACAACTGTAGAGCATCATTAGTTTAACAAGATTAGTTCTATGACATTTTTCGATCCGACTAATAATAACGGAGATATTTTTAATTTTTAAATCCCCCTTCCCTCTAAGCCCCTTCCCCGTTATCCCTGATCCAATTTGTGCCTTTAAGGAATACGATCTTTACTGTTGGTTAGTATGGTATAAATCCAATAAACATTTCTGAGTCAAGAAAAGAATATTAATTGATGAAATCACACAACATATTTGTACGAATAAATCTGCTAAAAATAAAGCAAATGATAATTTATATATTTGCTCTTTTGATTTACCGAAGGCCCTACCCTTTCCTAAACTCAGTTCATCAATTGCCTTTTACAAACACGACATGAACTTTGGTTGTCACAATTTTAATCTTTTTTGTTGAGCTGGCCTGATGTATTCTCATAAAGTAGCGACTTGCTTAGTTAAACATATTAAATGTTATGTAAGCACTTATGAAAATATTGTTCTCTGCGACTCCCCACGGCACAGGGCAGAAGAGGAATATAAAATTAGCTCTGAGCTAAATGTTGCTTGTTATGAATCCGGCAATGAACATTTCAACGGTTGATTTACAATTCTTAGTTAGTGGTTACCAGATAATACTGAATTTGGCATTAAGGACTCCCAAAATATTGATTGAACAGGAATGAGCTATGCTGAATTTTTGAGTACTGATAGGTTGACATCGTAAATCGAAAAATTAACACAAATGAAAAAGTTAATTGGTTGAAAATGCGGTGTACTAGTGTAAAACAAAAGTCAAACCATTTTCTTCGCCTGTACATCATTCGAGTCGTCATTTTCATGAAATAGATACTGCAAAATGACGAACTGATATACCTAAATAATTCTATAGCCTTTTTTATATGGGACATACAGATCTCATACGTTGTGAAAAAAAATGCTTTACAACTTTTGCTATTTATACTTTCAATTCATCATGAGCATTACGGAAGCTTGAAACATCGATCTGCTGTTGAAATGAATCCTGAGTAAGAAAATATTGATTATGATTAAAACTTTGTAATTAAAAAAAAACAATTATTTTCTTCTAGATTGAACTGTTTTTCTTCCTTTGATTCTTGTTTTTTCTCAGTTGTTCTCCCTTGTTTGTAATCCATTTCTTAAAACTAATTAAACCACTGGACTTAATCAGAATGTCAGCAGAGCGTTTAAAATTATCAACATAAACTTAAAAAAATGGTGCATTTAAATCACAGAAATATGTCTCTGCTTGTATTGAGTATTTAGATCTCATGGGTTTTGGGAATTTATTATCAAGTCGGAAAATGGTGTCAACGACTCATTCTTCAAACTGAATTTTGAATGTTAAGCGCTTTTTAAAGCCATCTAGAACATATCAATGTTGTTTTTTGTAAATTATTTAGCTTATGCCTTGTTAAGAAACTAGCCTTTTGACGGATCAATCAACCTAACTTGCAGGGACCAGACTCCATCCCCACCGATTAGCTATTGCAAGTATTAAGGAGGTGCTTTGTGAGTTTATTGTGAGTATCAAATGCATGGAATTTCTAAAACAATCATAGATCAGAGTAAAAATAACATTGGTTTTTTTTTCAGAATTATAAATGTGTGATAGCGAACTAAATTTTAAGAATAATATTCGGTTAAGATGTATATAGAGATAGAGGATTTGATGGAGCTCTACATAACTGGACGAGAACTTAGTTTGCTCAGGTGTGTTGCCTCCATCTCCTCCCTCTCTCTGCCCGCATCGTCTGAAGTGGTCATATTCTGCGTGAGCATGCATACGAATATTTGGCAAAATAGTACCATTGTGATATTACTTCGACCTGTTTTACGCCAATACTTCATAAATAATGATCACTAGTTTTCACTAATAAGTAAAAATACTGGTTTCCATTTTGAATATTTATAGTGAATGAATAGTGAAACAAATGTATGGTCTCGTTCATGTACTACTTTATTAGTCGATTGGCTATACCCATAAAGTAGAATTGAATCTGTTTACTTTAGAAAGTGTAGCGGAATTCAAACCGTGGGAGGGAAAAATCTGGTTAAACCACTCCTTTATTTCCTTTTCGGCAAGTAGCCCATTAACTTTCTACAATGCAATCCTGTGAGTCACCCAGGTTCAGGATCAGAATAATAGCTAAGGTCTCTGATAAGCATCAATCCCTCATTTCACTGATTGCCGGCTGATTGTTGCTGGATGATCTCTTCATCAAACGAGATAAGAAAAATGGTATTCGCATACCTGTTTCCGAATACCGTATTATCATGTTATTTCCATACAAACCTGCTCAGATGGTTCTTGATTCTATAATTGAGACTTCATTAGAATTAACAAAAACATTATTAAATAAGCATTCCCCACGAGCGGGCATGACACAGAAATGACATTTCACATTTTGTTCTCTTTCTCCTTCCTTGTACGATGCAAAGGTCAATTTTTAAATGCAAATATTTTCGTTTTTCAGATTTCGGAATTATTCGATCACCGAACCTATTTTGTCTAGTTTCGGAGTGTGTACGTATCTTGCATAACTCAAAAACGGCTAGACTTAGAATGTTGAAATTATATAGTTAGGGTTTTGTCTAGTTATACACCTCCCATTTTGATTGAAATGCTTAAGGGGAAAGGGAGTTTAGAATGAAGCGAAAATAAAAAAAAATGTCAAATTTCTGCGTATTATTAGAGATAAAAAATAATTAGTATATGACCTATTTTTTTTGTGTTCTTTCAAAAATATCTTCAAATGATTTAATACATTTTTCGATCATCCCAGACCATCTTATATGTACCTCACATAGTAGAGTTCTGTTGAAAAAAATAGTTGGTATTTAGCTTAGAGTAAGACTTTACATGATACATAGGCATTACGTTAATGTCTAATGACAAAAAGCGGGGGTTAACTAAAGACTGAAAATTTAGAAATGCTAATATCTCGATTAATCTCTGAGATAGAGAAAAAGAACAATATTTATAGAAAATTAAATTTGTAACAAGATCGACTTTTTTAGACTTACTCAAAATAAAGGCGATTTTTTTAAATGGTTTTCCCTGTATACCTCTTTCTCCAGGTCAGACATCAGCCGACAACGAATCTGATCTTTGGTTTTACATGAAATCTATATATATATATATATATATATATATATATATATATATATATATATATATATATATATATGTATATATATATATATATAAATGAATGTTTGTTTGAATGTCCTTTATAGAATCGTACACGGCTGAAACAAATTTTATGAATCTTGGTATATATACTTACTGGTATGTATATTACTACTAAAAGGAGTTAGGTTTCTGGCTATATTATTTATTGTTTATTTTTATTTACGTCCACTTTATGCATACCTTGGCTAATCGGGACGGGTTATCTACAGGTTACCACCATTTTCTAGCCTGGGTGGGCCTAAGGAGTATATTTAATGAGTCCGCCACTAAATAAATTTCTACTGCCCAGGGCGGGAATCGAACCCGCCACTCTAGATCAACCACGCAAGACTGGCTATATTAATATTCTCTGAGACGAAATTAAAAAATAGTGATATTTCGTCTCCTATTGTTTTTCGGTAAATATGCACATGTCAAAAGTTGTTTATTTTGTTATTTAGAGTAACTTTTGTAATATTCCCTATTTGTAGTATACCGAAGTATAAATGAGTTATACTCTAAAAACAATAGTGGGAGTCAACAATTTTATATTGTACCAAAGACTCAATCGAATTAAACGAAACTCCGTATGTGATTTGGTATTAACACCTCCCTGATTATAAGCTATATTAAAATTTCGAGGTACGAACAGGAGTGGGGGGGGGGTTATAAGGGAGGTTTGAAATATAAAATTGCGATATTTCGTACCCGATTCATTTTTCGGCAAACATGCATATAACAAAAGTTGTTTGTTTTGTTATTTAAAGTAACTTTTGTTATATGCACTTTTGCCGTATAACGGAGCATAAATGAGGTATTCACGAAAAATTGTAGAAGAGGTCAACAATGTTGTAGGACTCAAAAGACTAAATCGAAATCAAGGAAACTCGGTAATTTTTGACTATAATAATATGATAATCTATGATTATGTTATACGTAAAAAAAGACACATGAACAAGAAACGGGTAATTGTGTATTTTGTAGAATTAAGTACATAACAAATACATTTATTATTAAAATATCACCAGCACGCCCGACTCAGGTGTAAATCCTAAGAATTGTGATGGGAAAATGTAAAAATATTGTACATACTAAAGCCCCCCAAAAAAATACCATCATCATTCAGTCTCAAATGATTTCCCGGGAGAAGCCGGGTACCTTAGCTTGTACTTATATATTGAGTTTAGTAATAATCAAACAAAAATTGCGATCGCTAGTGGTCTATATCTACCTGTAACTGTTTGTCTGTCTGTCTCCCATTAGCTTATTTTATACTTTAATTTGTCAATATTGTGAGCGTCTGCTTATTTGTTTTTATTATACGTTATTGCCTTTTAACTTAGCATGAAACCACTCCCAACGCACGTACATTATTATCAAGTTGTTTGGTACTCATTTAAGTTAAGTAGCATGTGTATATAAAGAGGTTGTTTGCAAATATGTACTTATGAGTGTATTATTTGTACTGAAATCAGGCTAATTGAATGACTCACTGAAATTCAGCTGCTATAAATGAATTTAGAAAAAATATGATATGAAGTGTGGGTTGTAGTTTTATTCTTCTTATGTCCCGGGAATAAATTATTTTAAAGATGCAGGCCTCTTTATGAATATTAAGGGGATTCTGAATATATACTTCCAATATTTAAACGTCATAGGCCAGGCTTAATGGCCAGTTTCCACCTGACATGACATTCCTCGTTGGGCCCGGCAAGCTGCCTACATATTACAAGGGTCTGGTATGCACTTTCTAAATAGTTTTCTATCCTCCAAATTATATTAATTCTATAGATTTTTGCTTATACCGCTGTCCGACACCAGTTAGTCTGCCATTATCTGGGGCTACTGCTATTAAATAATTGTTCTTTATTTATCATGACTGTTTATAAAGATATGCCTCAACTTATATTATCATTCTAATAACACTATAATGAATAACAGGTATATTACCTTAGCATATTTATGGCTATCTAGTGTTCATCTTTATAACTTCGCTTGGAATTCGAAATATATTCAGTGTCTTATCTTAAGGCATATTTACGACCGGGTACAGTTACGGAATTCATCAAGTCTATAACTTAAAGAAATTATTAGTTTCTGCTTTCTCTGCCCTTAAATCTATTTTTAGTTGTTTTTATATTTCCCTTCTTGTCACTTTATTTCATTCTCAGACAAAAGTTTCAATGAACCTCACTTTCATCAACTCAAGTACAAATATTTACATTTGAAGACATTTTTTGAAATTTGGGCCATGAGTGCAACTTCAACAGCTTGATTTCGCTTGAGGGAAACTATTGAAAACAAATTATATCAATTCTCCTTTTTTTAAAAAAGTAACGATTAGGATTTGAAAATTGATTTTAAAAATTGGACCTTAGTACAACCCCAACAGTTGATTTCTCTTAAGGGAAACAAATTTATCAATGTATTTAGATATGTAGTGTCCACATCAGATTTTTTAGCAAATTCCCCTTAAGGGAAATCAATCGAGGTTGTACACAACAAGGGATTTTTGAAAAATGGCTTTAAATGTCCATAAGGGGATAACGAAAATGTCCATAACGCAGGTATTGCGTACACAAGGCGGATTTCCTAAGAGCTGGGTATTGGTACGCCGTTGTTTTCATCTCAAATTAGATTATCGATGTCTCCACTGATAATTAGTCTATGCCACGGTGACATCAAATTTAAGTTGGACATGAGATTGTCAGTAAGAAGTCCGTCACGCAGGGGCTGTGTAAACTAAACAGATTTCCCACCTGTTGCTATAACTCACTTGTGATCTTATCTTACCATATGTTCCCTAAATGTATATAAAAAAAGCAAAAAGAAACCGATGAGTAGAAGGCTGAGTACGAAAAAAATATTTTTCGACCCACCTCATAATAATGGAAATATTTTGAATTTTCGAATCCCTCCCCCCCCCCCCTATGTTCTAATAATAGGATAACTAATGTACTAATAAATAATAACTAATAAAAGGAAGAAGAGTCTCACTGGTGCTTAAAGAGATGCAGTACACACAAACAGTTCTGTAGATTATTCATTTAAAAACTATAATGTCCTGTTAATTAAGGGATCGTATAACGAGGAAAACAGTGAATAGAACATTAGATGAGATCAGTTTGACATTTCTGTACGTGGGAAATCTGCTTAGCTTAGGCATAACCTGGGCGATAAGACTTGGTTGTAAAGAGGTATGGTATGAACCGTATGGTACTAAAAGTATCATACCCCTTGTCTTCCTTGAAGAAATAATTGTTATTATTGCATGTAATATGAATTTGATCTGATTTTTCTTTAGAATAAATCAAACTTTCCTGGCAAAGACATTTCATTTAGGACTTCCAAGCATACCAGACTAATAGGTATAGATAATGGGCACTGTTAGACGTCTACAGTTGTTAAGGCCTTTGACACGCACTCCCAACATCCAGCTCACGCACGTGTCACCCATGGGTTTCTAATAGTATTAAAATTGTTTAGCAGATTTCCCATAAGGAAACTTTGTTATTGAGGTTGTACTCATTACGCGATTATCAAAAAATCTTTTCAAATGTCATCAAGGAGATGGCGAAAATAATGTTGGGTTAAAATTATATGTATATGAATGAGTGTGTATATGTGTGTATATATATATATATATAGACTAGCTAAGATACCCGGCAATGTCCGGGAAATAAATCATTGTTGACTGACTAATGATGGTATTTTTATAGCAAGACTATGTACAATGTGTACAAATAATGTGTACAATTACACTTCACCCCACGACGTATTGTTTTTCCGAAATAGCCAATCCTAAAGGGTAACTTTTGAGGACTAATAGAATGTAAATTTTATTTTTGAAGAATAAATGAGAATGTGTTCGTAATCTATCTCTCTACACTTTTTGATCACCGTTTTTGAATAATTCAAACCATAATCATGGGTAGTATTTATTACAATTAAATGTCATCTATAATGAATATATTTCATGTCAAACACCAATCCGAGCACATATAGTTTAAGCATACAATTGGTCTTTAATTATACATGAAACTCCTATATATCGAGTTTGGAAACGATCAAACAAAATTCCTACCACTACAGACGTAACTAGCAAATATGTATATATATATATAAATGATGAATGATTCCAATAAAAATCCGCGACAAATTATAGTGCACGTACATTAATTTAACACCAGAAACCACTCAAGAATATCTCACCATAAATCTACCACTTCCAATTTACAAAGCAATATTTCAGGTAAGGACATCAATTAATGACTAATTAAAATTTCCTATATTAACACATTTTAAACAATATATTTTATTAGCACTAAAAGTAAATGCTTATTATGTTATTTTGACGATTTCGAAAATAATCATCATTTATTTTTATCTCGTGCTGTATATGGCCCATTGAGAACCAAATGTCCTTATTTTTTCTGCAAAGAAAACCAAGAATGTGATTTCCCAAAGCACTCAGCAATGGCAAACATTAATTTCTGTTAATTATACATTAACAATGGCATACATATATCTGATGAAAATCTTGAAATATTGTTCATTTATTCTTAATGAATAATTCTACATTATATTTTCTTTAAACATTGACGTCCATTTTATTGTTGTTATTTTTACATTAATTTCATATTCATATTCATACTTATACTACATCTATTATTGGTTTTGGAAAGGGAAATTTATTGGAATTAATTTTGAACGTATAAGGGTCTCTATTTAATTGAATAATTTGTTTTATTATTTTGCTATTTATTTTTATTTACAGTTGCATTCATTTGCTTTGTATTATTTTATTTATGTATTAATTTATGGAAGTGTATTTATGTATGCATATATATACATTATTTATTTATTTTTTTCTAACTCTCTCTCTCTCTCTCTCTCTCTCTCTCTCTCTCTCTCTCTCTCTCTCTCTCTCTCTCTCTCTCTCTCTCTCTCTCTCTCACACACACACACACACACACACACAGCCACCAGGGATTTTATTCAATGGTACTAGTTTTATTCGAGGGACCTATTTTTAATAGATAGATATTTATATATAAATTCGTAACGGAAAAGCCTTGTCAGCCCAGTTATTTAGCTGAGAACAAAGCTAAGAAAACTGTAGAAAAAACAAAACATGGAGGCAAGGAAGAAGAGAGTAAATTAAAATGAACATATACCCGGAGGGTCTACCTCCCTTTACAATGAACCTGACGTCTCCACAGATGGATACAGCATCTAAGAAATGTTTGAGTACATTTAATTTTTTTTTTGGTAGGGTTTCATTACAGTTGAAGAAAAATGTTCAGTCCTTGGAAGTACAAATATCTTTTCTACTACATTTACTACTTAGTTTTTTGTTTTAATTAGTCGAATTTAATTCACTAAATTGAACATAAATTACCGAATTATCCAATTGAATACGTACTAAGAAACTTTAATTGTGAAAGTGTAACTCTAAATAAAAAAAAAAGTATGTGCCATTTTTTTCTTCTTATTAGCAAAGGAATATTATTCGCGGAACCTAGATAAAGTACTTTTTACTGCCCTCATTGGTTTTTGATATATCTTAATAAATGAAACTGAATGTTTGCTTCTTTGTCAACTACGCGCTCTTTCTACAGTCAAAGATTGCAATGAACCTTTGAAGAATTTTTGTGAGCAAGCCCGTGAAGGTTTCTGAATTTTTAAAAAGAAATGAATCAAGAGTTGCAGGTTTGAAATTCAAATTACATTTCAATAAAAATGAAATGAATATTTTGATATTTAGAGTACCTTTGGTCAAGCGTTTTAGATCATTTCAGAATATAAACAGGGTAAGAAAAAATAAATAAAATGAAACCCAAGTAGAAGAATTTTAGTGGTGGGAAAAGCGTCTGTTCTAAAATAAACGTAACTCTGTAGTCTTATTTCTCGTAGCCCAACGCGGATGAGTCAATGGTAGAATGAGCTTTCTCAGGGAAGTCTAAAATTAAAAAAACGCGATATTGGCTTCCTATTTGTTTTTTAGTGAATTTGTTCATGGTAAAAGATTTTTATATCATTATTGCATCAGCCATAATCCACCATCTACGCTGCGATAGTAAAATAATATATAATCTACATCTAGAGTCGGCACTTAAATTGTGCGTTCTGTTAATATGAATAAAATGCTTCATGAAAATTATATATCCATTAAACTTTACTTGTTAAATATTTGGAAAAAAAAGACAAACATTTAGTTATCGAAATTATTTTAAATTTCTACTGTTAGAATCAGGTTTAAGAGCAATACTCAGCCCTGCGCCGTATTTTGTTTAACACAAGTTGGACTCAAAAGACTAACGTCTAAAGAATTGCTTTAACAATGAGTGAAGTTATTTATTTATCTCAGAAATGTTAATGTATGCTTCAAGCTTATAAAAGAATAATTTAAATGGAATGTGGGGTTTTTAAAAAAGGAACTTATTTTTTAAAGAAACATTCTTCAGGCTATAAGTCAGTGTAAAATTAACGGCTTCATTATTGTTACATTGATTACATACATAATTATGTTAAATATGTCCCTTAAATATTGTCAAATGAGATTGATTAGAAACAGATTAATTTTGATTCTTCTAACACTTCAAAAGTGCAAATATCGGCTTAAATTCCAGTGAGCTATGACGGTAAGACATGTGTCATGGAGAGAGGAAGTGGAAAATTTTGTGTACTGAGTAATATTGGGAATACGAAAAATAAAAATCGTTGGTTCAAGAGCCTAGCAAGGGTCAAGGGGGATTTGGTTAGAGGTCTAACTTG
Source organism: Riptortus pedestris (assembly GCA_019009955.1). Lineage (NCBI taxonomy): Eukaryota > Metazoa > Arthropoda > Insecta > Hemiptera > Alydidae > Riptortus > Riptortus pedestris. The sequence continues at coordinate 171,220,474 of CM032228.1, forward strand.
CTGCATTCCCTGCCGTATTGAGGTGGCAATACAGGTCAAAGATAGCTATATACTTCTTCATTCAAGTAGCAACTCAATTGCTGCTCGTTGTTAGATATGCCCTGGTGTACCAGATAGAAATTGAAATTGTTAATCGTACAGCTGAATAAAATTTAAAGTGTGATCCAGTGCATTCACCACCATCAAATACTAGATAGAGAATTAATTAAATGTGATATGTAGTGATCTATGTATCATTCCAGCATGAGAGAGAAACTTTCGTAGTTTTCCTGCTCCCTGCTTTACAGCCTTTATTTTAATTCACATGAAACACTTCAATGTTGCCATTTAGGGGAGAGTCTTAACCAATGATCGTTTGATTTGTAAAAGGTCTTGCCTTTTGGGCACGTTAAAGTTGTCTTAAGATATAAATAATAATATACTTGTTTTGGGCGTAAAAATAAATTATCCCTCGACATAAATAACCATTTCTAACGTCATAGTTTCCTAAATTTGTATTAGAATACCTTGATTGCGTTGGGTGACAGAATGCAATTGCCTAACAATTTTTCTTTCAGCGTTCCACTAGCTCTCCTTAACTTGATGCATTCCACAAAAAAAGCAAAAAAAAAAAAGCTTCTACAACTGAATTGACTTTGATTAAGGTTGTGATGCTTTGATTGTGTCGGAAGTGAAACTGATCCGGAGGGTGGAACAAGAGGAAAGTGAATAGTCCCTCCTCTCGTCTCTCCCAAGTATTGGGTCAGTCGAATTACTGAATCCGCTGTCTGGAGAATTTGTTCCATTCTTATTTCATCACGTCTAAAATGGATGTCCCTCCATTGCACGATGCCTTGGGCAATTAATGGGGATTATTATTATTCCTGGGGGCAAGGTGGAGTGCATTGTTTGGGGCAAGTAACTGGATGACCTGAGATCGCATTCCGAAAGCTAAATGTGCTTTAGCTGTAAATACAGCTTGATGCCGCGTGTTTACGAGTACTTCAATGCCAAAAAACAAAATTGTAGGTATTCTTGTTTTTAAGTTGTTGGTTACCAAAATGAAATAAGTGTTGAGTAATAGTAATACTCTCTCTTCCAACTAAGACACTTGACTTGCCACCCAAGGGCCCTCCTCTTCTCTTTAAGAAATCATAAAATTCTAGAGATCTTAGGTGCAAAATATTTTTTGACCTTATATAACAATAAGTTATTAATTATTTACTGACAGTATTACTTATACCCTCCTTAAGATTAAGTAATAAACGATTTCTTTCTTAAAACAATCAAATTCAATGTAAAATAAATGCATATTTTTCACAGGAATTAATTCTCTGTAGGTTATATTTATTTTATATGTAACGTCAATACCTACAAGCATTATATATGGATACAAACGGGAACTTCACTTAGAATTCTAAATATTAATAAAAGTTAAGTAATGAACTTTTCTTTCTTTTAAAAGTAATTTATAATTAATGTTAAATTTAATTTAATTTTTTTACATTGGTCAAACTAGAGTGGCGAGTTCGATTCTTGCCTGGTCAAAGGAAATTATTTAGTGACGAAATTCATTAAATACCATCCAAAAATCCCAGCTTGGCTAGAAAAGCCAGGTTGGGTGGCAACCTGTAGATAACCCGTCCCAATTAGCCTTAGTTTCAAAAAGTGGACGTTAATAAATAATAATAATAACATTGGTCATACAGATCACGACGGTCATATATTTTTATATTATTGTGGTATGTAGTGTTAGTAATGAGTTTATCTTACTGCACTTACTACACTACTTATCTAATTTTACACTAAAGTTAAGTGTTACGGATGTCATATAGGACTAGCAAATCTTTGGCTTTGGGCAACATTGATTATTTATGTTAATAAATTTTTATCTCTCTGCCTCTTCTCTCTCTCTCTCTCTCTCTCTCTCTCTCTCTCTATATATATATATATATATATATATATATATAGAGAGCGAGGGAGAAGAAAAACGGAGTCATTCATAATTTAGTTGTACCTTTTCTATCTTCAAAAACATTCACTTAATAACACATCTATAAAATAAAGAGGGCGTAATTTAGGAGTATCTTATCTCTCACTGTGGGGCACAATCCACCTCCTTTGCCTGAAAGGAGAAAAGAAGAAAGTACAGCAAGCGGAGGTAGACAATGACTCAGTCAATGGGATGGTAATTAAAAAGGCTGAGCCGAGATCACTAGAATTGTTGTTCCAAGGAGGTAAAGATAACCAAGAGGGCCATTAACCCTCAATGGGTAAGTAGGGTAACGTTACGTCACACATTCCACCGGCTATGTGACCTCAGACTCTCCGGAAATCCTCCTCAAAACTCCAGGTATTTTTAGAAATTTTTCTGAATTCTGAAACTGAATCTATTGTGTTTACATATAACGTTGCTGATATTCCTTACAAACGAGTTACGCTGTTGGAATGAGCATTCTGCTGTAAATGTGAGTTTGGGTTAGGATTTATTTCACATTGATATGTGTAAACCTCACCTACTTTTGAATTTATTTTAACATTTGTGAATCATTTAATCACATCGTAGTTACATTAATCCCAAGTGGTTAGCAAAATGCAAAAATTTCATTATTGCACTATAAAAATTAAATTCTGTGTTTTATTTACATAAGTAAATTTATGATTACGTGTTTCCTACTTTTTGCTGTTATTAGGGAATTGCCTTCAAAATATTTAAATTAACAAATGGAGTCGGAATGTATCTGAGTAGGCCGGTTTTCTACGACGAGGTTATTTACATGTCAGTGCTTTAAATTCACGCATCAAGTACATGATCAAGAATTTATCTCATTATTGTTGAATATTTACTATTTGAAGTGTAAATCAGAAGCCAATCAGAAAAGGACAGAGATTTATGCGCCAGTCTCTATAGAAGGAATCCTCACACTGCTTAGCGGATTTCAGTTTCTCAGAACGTTAACATCCTGGTTTCTTTTTCCGTAATGGTATCAGCATAGCTACGGATTCACAATTATTCAGGCAAATACTGAATTTTAGGGGTATAGTGCGCATTTGTGAATGCCTAAATGCTAAATAAATGAATTCCAAGCTGTGTTGTGTTTATTTATTTATGCTCTTCCTCGATATAATAAATTAAATTACCTACCAATAAGTTCATGAAAATATTGCATTGGGGGAAAGCAAAAATAATGTTTTTCTTATTTAAAGTAAAATTGTACACTAATTTAGTACACTAAAATTGTACTATAACTAAAAAATAAAAATAAAAAAGCTGTGCTACGGGTATTAGGAAGGAACCCGATGAGGCGTTCAATGCTAAATTGCTGCTGTGTCATCTGCAGAGGGTTGTAGTTGTATAACTGCCAAATAGAAAATTGTGGCTGATGAAGTGAGGTGAGTTGTTTGAGTATTATCTCCGACATAGCTCTAAAGACTCTATATTACTTGTTTAAGATAACTATTATACATCGAAGCTATTATATAACTATTATTCATGGTATACTGGTGGACCCATCAATTTTACGGCTCCGAAATTTCAGCCTTTACAACCGCTCTGCCATGCCCAGCTTAAAATTCATGCCCTTTGTATATAAGCTTTTTATTGCGGAAGAAAAAGAGAATATTATTATTATTATTACCTACTAACGTCCACTTTTTGCTACTTTGGCTAATTGGGAAGGGTTACCACCCCTTTCTAGCCCGGGTGGGACCTTAGTCAAACAAATATAAAAAGACTTAGTTGGTGTAAAATTATTTTGAAATAAAGTGATGGGTAATTAGTTTCGATTAGTGTGTCTAAACATCAGGTTCATAAGATTATTTGGTCACCAAAAAGGAATGTTACAGGTAAACTAAGCTGGTGCCCCAAATACTAAAATGACATGCTAATATCATTTTGTGTTCTATTCTCTTTCGTGAGCAGCGAGTTCGATTCCTCCCTGGGCAATAGGAGTTTATTTAGTGACGAACACATTAAATAAAATAAGGATTTTAAAATAAGGAGACCCACTAATCGATACTAGTTTATCCATCACTTTAATTCAAAATAATTTTACACCAACCTAATTGGTCTTTTTGTATATGTTGTTTGTAAGTTCATTCTCAGTTGCAGTGGTTTAATTTCAAGTGATTTGAACGAAGTTATTCAACGAAGTATACTCCGATCAATGGGATGTGTAATTATCATCGGTTTTTGTTATGAATCATAGCAATAATCCATATTATATACTAGAAAACTATTGAAATACTTATGAATGAGAAGTAAAACGTTTTAGGGAGCTGGAATAATTGAAAGTCATTGGTGCTTAGTCATAAAAAGGTGTAAATGACCCGGGCTGATTGAAGTTCTGGGAGGCGAGTGAAAGTATGAGATGCCACTGGATGAGATGTCTTAACCTTTAGGTCGCTCTGATTTCTCCCAGAGATCATTCATTAGTTGGGTTGCAGACCTTCCAAGGAGCTAAGTATAATATGACTATAGCCCGTCTTATAGCCTGTAATCATTTCCCGGATTTCACTTGTCCCAATCTGTGAGTAATAGTTTCATTTTCTATTTCTTTACACTTCCAACGAGTTGACTTAATGGTCATATGGTATATAAGAGATTATACGAGTATACCTTTGCCTTATCATGCACGGAGAGTAATCAATGTGTGTTACATTTTTCTTTACCATTTCTCTTCTACGATGTCACTTCACCTTCAACTTTGGGACCACTAGTGCGTTAATTGACAAATGTATGTATTTATATATGTATGTATGTGTATCACCTACTTGGTTGAGCATCTGGTGAAGTTGGTGAACCTAGCTGAGTAATAGAGCGTCAGGGGTGATCGAAGAAAAGGTTCTTCAAGAATTCTACTGCCTGGAAAGTAGGCACTAAGAATAACTTTCTGCCACTTTGTTTTAATATTGCTTTATTCCTGTAATTGAGTAAAAATCGTATGCAGTAAATATTCTCCAGTCGACCACAGAACAACCAAAATGTTACTGTATAATGCACTAAAAAATAACTCTTACTCCTAGTATATACAATGCCGCTTGGGGAATTATGAGTTTGGAAAGACGATATTTGTCGAATATTGAAAACAAAATAAGTCTAGGTGGCTGTGGTGATGAAAATCTAACTTCTACACCACAGCCACCTAAGTTACTTTTTAAAAAGAAAATTTATGCAGTAGAATTTAATTTTGACATCATAAAGTTAATTAATTTCACGATCTTGCGATTATATGAAACATTTGGTTGCTCGAATGCTCAGTCGTTGTGTTTTTAAGATGGCCAGGAAATGGAGTTATTCCTTATTAAAATGACTTAAAGAAGAATAATGTTCACTCATTTTCATTTCCCCTGCGCTTTCTAAGCTGCAGAATCTCCCTTCACATTTTCCACCATCCTATTTCTCCACACAAAGGTCGCCATGATGATTGGAAACGTAACGTTTCTCAGGCAGAAGATAGCCTTTTTTCCCCTAATCCGACCTACTTCATTTGTACGTGAGACCAAGCAGAAAAACTTCTGCAAGTCGAACCACAATGACACAGATCTATGAATAAGAGCGGTTTTGTTTTTTCGTCGATGAAAACGTGAGAATGTTGAGACAATAAACAAATAGGTATTCCTGCTTGGTGGGTAAGTCGTGAAGTAAAGGTAACTGGTAAAAAATGATTGTTAAAATTTATATTGACACAATAGCATCACATTAATATGAAATTATTAAAAGTCCGTCACGCAGGGGCTGCGTAAACTAAGCAGATTTCCCACGTGTAGTTTAGTAATAATAATAATAAAGTAATAAGTAGATAGATTGATAAATATGCATACTGCTAACACAACAACACCGTGAAAAAATACAAACGGAAATAAATGTTTCATCCAATTTCAATAACCTGCCGACAGGAAGCGTTAGGTTAGAAATGTAAACAAACGGGTCGGCCTGCCTCACACCGGAAAGAAAAACAATTACTGAAATATATCAGAATATAACACATTAATTTTATTGAGAACTATTTACTATATCTGCTAGTGTAATTTATAATGAGTCAGAATAATTGTTATCTCAATCAATAAAATATTAGTAGTCCAAAACTTTAAAATGGGGGGGGGGTCAACAGGGCATATTTGCATGTATCTCGTATAATAAAGGTCTCTTGAATACAATTTTTGGTATTTAAACTTCCAATAATGTGATTTATTATGTAGCAGAGTATTGTTTACGTAACATGAGTAGAAGTGGCGGTTTGCTGAAAACTAAAAAATGCAAATATCTCGGTTAATATTCAAGATAGAGAAAAAACGTATATAACAATATTTATAGTACATTTAATTTGCATTAAGATTGATTATATACAATTTTTCGATCCGATGCATAATAACGGAGATATTTCGAATTTTCGAAAATTCCCTCCTCTAAACCCCCCCCCCCCTCCCTCTGGTCCGATTTCAGCCATTAACGAACTTGATCTGTCTTTTTACAAAAAACGGTTAAATATCGAGTTTCGTAACGATCAAACAAAAATTGCGACCGCTAGAGCGTTAACAGACATATATATATATATATATATATATATATATATATATATATATATATATATATATATATATGTTTGGTAATTGTACGTCCGGTTTTGAAGTTACGGGAGCTCCTAGATCGAGAAGACAACAGGTGGCGCCCCTGCCGGACAAGATTAGCAGACAGTCAGTCGAGCTCTGGCACAGCGACTGGATTCTCTTTCAAAGGATATATTAGCAACGATTAAACACTAAGTGAGTAATTAAACTGTTTGTTTATGAAGCTATAACCTGAGCTATAACCTCTGCCTAGCAGCTGGGAGGCAAAGGGGCTCTGTCTGATAACAGCTGAGCCGAACAAGTCTAATTTCGCCAGCCGGCAAAGGGTCTCATTAGGAATTGAGCACTTCATAAACCATCGAAAACGACATTGCAGTTTATAATATCAAAATAACGAACAATAACGATAATAAAACGATAGTATACTTACAAATAGCGAAAATAAATATTCCCCCTACAAACCAAGCTACAAACAATAAAAGAAGGAAATTTCCAGACATACAAATAAGTCACGAATTAACTTAAATCTACAAATAATTCCGGTCGGTTAAGACCAAACAACATGTATCCGGCCCGGAGGACCAAAAATAGATGTGTGTATATATATATATATATATATATATATATATATATATATATATATATATATACAGGGTGTCCCCAAACCAAACGGCCAAACTTCAGGGATCGATAGAGGATCGAAAAACTAAGAAAAAAAGTCCTCTGGCATATGCCTCGTTTTCGCTTCGTTTTTGAGAAAATCACAAAAAACTGAAAATAGTTGTGCAAAAAGTGTATTTTTTTTAATAATGTATTTAAATTACAAAAAACTATTGGCTTTTTGAGTAAGCTTAATTTTTTAATTTACGAGGAGTAAATTTAGAAAACATGAATATTCTCACGCTTTCCTTATCAATAGAACGTCTAGGTTGAGTGTTTAAACTTAAAAAGAAAGGATTAAAATGTTTACTATCATTTTAATCCTTTTTGGGAGGAATCCAGCCTCGCATTCTCACATTAGTGGTGTTGCTAGTACTGTTCAGTGAAGTCAACAAATATGGCTAGATTTACCAACGCTGAATACGCGGACATAGTCTACGTCTACGGATTCAGCGATGGCAATGCACGTCAGGCAGTTCGGGAATATCGCAGACGGTTTCCTGACCGAGAAACCCCACACAGAGGTGTTTTTATCAGCACTTTCAGAAGGCTTCGAGATACTGGGTCCTTCTCATGTAATCGTCGTGGAAACCGTATGCAGGCTCCGATGGAAGCCGACCTGAGGCGGAGGGAGAGGATACTGAGGCACTTCAATACCAACCCTGGCACAAGCGTCCGGAGAGCTGCTTCAGTTCTAAGCATACCAAAGACAACCATTTGGCGCACATTAAGGGCTGACCGCAGGCATGCTTACCAAGTACAAAAGGTACAAAATTTAATACCCGCTGATTATCCCCGCCGATTAAATTTTTGTAATTGGTACAAAGAACAATGGCAAAACGATGTAAACTTAAGTTCGAAAGTAATCTGGACGGACGAAGCGACTTTTACACGTGCGGGCATATTCAATCAAAGAAACTACCACCTTTGGGCACATGAAAATCCCCGCGCTGTTAGAGAATTTCACTACCAGCATGAGTTTTCTGTAAACGTGTGGGTCGGTCTTTGTTATAGTCGCATAATAGGTCCCGCATTTTTACCTGCTCGACTTCACGCTGAAAGTTATCATCTATTCCTAGAGAATGACTTACGGGCACTTTTGGAAGATAACCCTTTGGAAACAAGGCTTGAGAGCTGGTTTCAACTCGATGGCTGTCCTGCACATTACGGAAGGGCCGTACGAGACTGGTTGGACATCAACTACCCAGGTCGCTGGATAGGACGAGGTGGGCCGGTGCCTTGGCCTCCCCGGTCTCCGGACCTCACGCCACTAGATTTCTTCGTGCGGGGATACGTGAAAGAAAATGTCTACCGAGAGGGGGACCGTCCGCACAAGGGATGACCTCATCGAGCGCATCAGAATGGTTTGCAACCAGCTCACCGCAGAACAATGTTTAGATGCAGTGCGTCTAGTGGTATCCCCGCACGAAGTAATCTAGTGGCGTGAGGTCCGGAGACCGTGGAGGCCAAGGCACCGGCCCACCTCGTTCTATCCAGCGAAAAATTGTATAGAATCAATCTTATTGCAAATTAAATTTACTATAAATATTGTTTTATACATTTATTCTGTATCTTGAATATTAACCGATATATTTGCATTTGTATTCTACATTGGCCGGCAGGAGTGAGCTGTTTGGTACTTTCCGAAGAGAGCTCTGGCGACCGTTTTCGTAACTATTCGTCCCTCGTGTATAAGTTTAGTGATCCCTTACTACTTACTACACTGGTTATTGGGCAGATTTCTCTATTGTAAAACTTCACGTGGGAAATCTACTTAGTTTACGCAGCCCCTGCGTGACGGACTTTTATTTTTATAATTTTGATTCCATACATAACAGTGATAGAATACGGAATTCAAAATTGCGACCATAAGTATTTCAACGTCATTTATAAATATTTAATGTATGCATATGCCTAATAATTATAATTTATTTACACAAAATTGAACTTAAACACTAAAGCTCACTAAACGAAATCGCTGCATTTATGAATATGAATGAGTTGTACCTTTAGAGAAATTTATTTATTAACGAACACTATATGGTACTTTGGCATAGAGACGAGTCACAGACAGGTTAACACCCTTTTGTAGACACGGTGGGACTGATAATTTTATTGAGTGGTTCACAGCTAAATAAATTACTATTTGCCAGGCGGGAATTGAACCCACTTATCTAGATTTACCAGCTCGTTTAAGACCAGCACCTTAACTCACATGGCTAGCCACTAGTTAAACCATTGGGCACCTTCTTAACATAATTCATAATATTATTTTTTATTTGTTATTGGGTTTTATAGTTTATGTAATTCATAGAAGTTACTTTAAAGATCAAATGGTCATTGTGTCGGAGCTCATATGCATAAACAACATTGAAATATTAAACGTTATGTTTCTCTCTGTAGGAAGTTACATCACTAAAAGGAATGCTTATTTATTTAAGGGAAATGCACATTTATTTTTGTTGACAAAAAACGTGTAAACAAAAATAAATAAAATCCTATATATAGCCTTCTCAACATGGTATACCTCGTATCGCAAACATTAATTAATAATAATAATAATAATGACTGATAAATATAATGACATAAAACATATTAAAAAAATCTGAAATTAATAATTTATAAAAACGGTCTGGCGTTAATGAACATAAGTGTTGACACGCCACAAAAAAAAAAAAGTGTGTTAATAAGGTAATATGCAAAGCTGCAGCGAATAGCAATACCCTCATATGACAATTATAAATTAATGGGGTGTAATAATTGTAAACTCATTAAATATAATAAATATTCCCCGTAAGATAACTCGTTCCAATTAGCCACAATAGCCTAAAAGTCCGTCACGCAGGGGCTGCGTAAAATAAGCAGATTTCCCACGTGAAGTTTTACAATAGAGAAATTACACGAGAGCCGAGCAGTTAAGGAAACGGCCGAACTAGCTTTTGGCGGGAAAATCACTGGTCCGTTAGCCGCCCAGAGTTAATAAAAAGTCCGTCACGCAGGGGCTGCGTAAACTAAGCAGATTTCCCCCGTAAAGTTTTACAATAGAGAAATCTGCACACTAGTAACACAATACCACCGTGATTAGATAATGAGAAATCTTTCAGTAAATTAAAATAAATTCCCAACTGAAACGGCTTCTGAATTGTAAGAATAATTTATATTTTAATAACTCAAATTTTAGTAGTCCGAGAACTAAAGAAGGGGGGGGGCGGATGAACAGAACGTATTTGTATAAATCTCACAAAGTAAAGAAGGTAAGGTAAGGTTAAAAACGACAGGTTAGAAGAAGTTCCGCCTGAGCCGAGAATTGACGAAGATGGCCGACATAATACGAACCACAGACTTCATAAAAATGCAAATATCTCGGTTAATATTCAAGATAGAGAATAAATGTATATAACAATATTTATAGTAAATTTAATTTGCAATAAGATTGGTTCTATACAATTTTTCGATCCGATGCATAATAACGGACATATTTTGAATTTTCGAAAATCCCCCCCTCTAAACCCCCCTCCCTCTGGTCCGATTTCAGCCATTAACGAACTTGATCTGTCTTTTTACATAAAACGGTTAAATATCGAGTTTCGTAACGATCAAACAAAAATTGCGACCGTTAGAGCGTTAACAGACAAATATATATATATATATATAGATATATATAGATATATATATATAATTTTGAACGGACCTCATTTTCGTCATCTCCTGGGTAGGATCGATGGACATTTGAAGAAAATTTTCGAAAATCGCGTCATGAGTACGACCTCAATAGCTGATTTCCCTTAAGGGAAATCTGCTAAAATGCAACTATCTCGATAAATATTCAAGATAGAGAATAAATGTATATAACAATATTTATAGTAAACTTAATATGCAATAAGATTGATTCTGTACAATTGTTCGATCCGACTTATAGTAACGGGGATATTTCGAATTTTCGAAAATCCTCCGCTCTAAATCCCCCCTCCCATTGGTCCGATTTCAGCCGTTAACGAACTTGATCTTTCTTTTTACATAAAACGACTAAATATCGAGTTTGGTAACGATCAAACAAAAATTGCGACCACTAGAGCGGTAACAGACAAATATATATATATATATATATATATATATATATATATATATATATATATATATATATCTACAGTTTTGAACGTACCTCATTTTCGTCATCTACTAGGTTGGATCGATGGACATTTCGGGTAGGAAGAAAAATTTCGTCAAGAGTACAACCTCAATAGCTGATTTCCCTTAAGGGAAATCTGCTAAAAGTGGGCGTTAATAAATAATAATAATTGTAGAAATGCAAAGTTTCATTGTAAAAATATGAACTTTTATTATCAGCAGCATCATTTTGTGAAGAAGGGTGTTAGGATTGAGTAAAAGAAAGTGGCTTCTTTCTGGACCTGCTCTTGGAGTTCCGGGGTCAAATGACTTTACTCACTGACATTCTTCATATTATTGAAATCTATTATTAAACACTCTCTGACGACTTAGGCCATTTAGGACCGCTATTCAATATTTAATTGTTTACGGATCCGAAAATAACCGTACTTAAACTATATCCCTATACGCAAATGAAGCTTAAAATAGCCTTCCACTTCGCAATAATTTTGGGTTTTGCATTTTTCGTATTAAATGTTTGATTAAATGATGACAGTATGTTTCGAGGATTGCATCTACAGTTTCACAGTTTTAATCGGATGGGTAGTTCAATTTTATTCACTAATAGATTTAAATACCTAATTAGGTCACTTCTCACGGAGTGGTTCCGTGTATGTGCATGAATCAGGTACTAGTTGTTTGAAAGATCGAGCCTGTCGACTCGTGTGCCGAATAATTCGTGACATTCCTAACTCATTTTCATGATCCTCCACAGTTCTTGGGAGTGTGTCGTTTCTTTGTTATACGTTAATGACAAGGAATAGCTATTTACTTCTCCTCCGTATTAAATTTTTACTTCCTGTAAATCATTACTAACCCTCCCACGCATGGTGCCTACCAGGAGCATTATAAGAATAGTTTTTTTCTTTAATCGAAAGGGAGGAGAGCCCAAACATTACAACGGAAGAAGAATTTGTTCAGCAAACTTGAGAACCCATGATTTCCACCCCTCCCCCTACGAAACGAAACCGAAAATACAGACACATGTATTTTTTTTGGATAGTCACTATACATTTGCCAAGTCGCAAAAGTTCCAGTTGTTTAGTTGAATTCCCTGAGAAAGGCTTCCTTGTCTCGAGTCAATTCTATTTATCTAGCTTGTGTCAATTATGGTTGCTGCTGTGAGTAAGGCACACGTGTCTAGCAGTTAAAGCTCTTTTATGTGGAGACAGTAGCCACCCCATGTTTTATTTCCAAGTAGGAACTCATGGGAATACCATTGTCCAGAATGAAGATTCTGACATCTGTCACAAGAAAAACAAACCGCTTATCTTATTATCTCTTAGAAAACACGGTGAGGAAAATATTTTTAGGGTTGTTGCTAAGTTTAGAGAGAACATCAAAATGATTCAGAGAAAATTATTTCTTAACAACTTAATATTATATTCTAGCTACTCCTCCGCAATAAATCCAATTGTTCATTGTCTCATCTACTTTTATTTGATTTATTTATTTTCATAATACTACTAGGGGCATGATTTATTTTAAATTAATATTTAGCTAAACTTTCAATAAGTGACTCAATGAAAGCTCATATCTTTGTATTATATATTAAAATCTACAAGTACATTTACTTTATCATTATATTGTTTAAGCGTTAGCCAAATACCTATTCTAATCTTTACTAGATAGATCATAGAATATATAATAGATTATGGAGGTACCTCAAATACATGAACATATAGATATTCGATTCGTGATCACTTTGTTTTTGTTTACTACACATTTAAATACAATATTGTTAAATTATTTTCAGATTGAAATGTGCTTTTTCGAATAATTATAATCATCAAAATCGATGTGGCATTTGTTGTCTTCGAAAATGTTCTATGTTCGATAACAATCGTTATGAAATCATCGTGTCTTAGGAAGCTTTACCATTTTACCAGAGGGGAACGATGGAAACAGGTTCACCACAAACGAATAATGTAACTGGTGATTAATCAATGCATGGTAGTGAGCAATGAACAACATCGAGGAGCCACGGTTAAACAACGTGTAGTTACCAAAGTATTATCATGATAAGGATTGTTGAATCTTAGATAATCTTAAACATCAGAGGATTCTAATTATGAGTTGAGTAACATCCCCTAAAGTTAGCAATAAATGATAAATTAACAAAATGTAGTGTTGAAGGATTCATAATCCAGTATGGTGAGCAATGTCTTACGCACTTGATGTACATTATAATAATTTAATCCGAATCGGTCATTGTAAAAGACATTACACTGTTTCGACACTAACCATTAGATTAGGACCTCCAGTGTGAAAGAAATACTTCATTTCAAATTGTTTTTTTTGTTTTGTTTTTTTTGGTTGAATTCAAAACAATAAGTGCCACTTTTAACTCCAGTGCTTCTGACATGTCTCGGACATTTGTTTGGCGTCGGGTGTGGAAAATGTTCCTCTCTAGTCAACGTGATCAGACGAAGTAAGCTTTTTTTAAAGTATATTCATTAAGCTACATTGCCGTTTATGCACCTCTCATATCTCTCTGAAGTCTCTATGATGTCTATTGGGTAAAAATCAGTTTCTTTTTTTTTTCAAACGAGATACTGCTGGATTTTAGGACAATTTCTTCTCTCATCGCTTTATAATATATTATGAAAATACGTATAACTACTTATTTGTGCATATATAAGGATAATAACGAATAAACCACGTTTACATTAAGATTTGACATGAGGAAAAAGAAATCGTTCTCTGTCCTCGTAATTAAGTGCTTCAGTGCTGTACATACTTTTCATGAATAAAGAGTAAAAGTGGGATATATACTCTTTTATAACGCTTTATAATATTTGAGATTCATCTGGTTTTAAACTTTGGAAGGGAAGCCTATGTGGGTTTTTCTGGATGTATGTTATTTCTTTAATGGGGGCATCTCAATATAAATATAAATACTATATAAAATATTAATAAATCATATAAACAATATAAAATAAGATGATGATTGTTAAATCACAAATATTTAAGTAAAATAATTATTATGAGTGATTTATTACTTTTTTCCCCATTTTGAGTAACAAATTAAAGTAAAACAATAAAATTCATTATGATGGTGGCTTTCTACAATACTATCTTTTTTAATAGTGAATCACATGCATCAATGAAATTCACGATACCGAATCAAAATACATTATTACAATTATTTAATTTTAATTATGTAAAATTAAAGATCAAGTTCGTTAACGGCTAAAATCGGACCAGTGGGAGGTTAGAGGTGAGGGAATTTTGGAAATTCGAAATATCTCTATTATTATGCGTCGGATCGAAAATTTGTAAGGAATCAATCTTTTTGCAAATGTAATGTTCTCTAAATAGTGTTATGTGAGTTTTTTCATTACCTTGATTTTTAAACGAGATATTTACATTTTTTTAGTTTTCGGCCTAAGTAGCCTTTAATACCCCCCCCCCCCTCCTACTCATGTCATATTAACAATAAGGTGTTATATTATGAAGCACGTTATTTTAAGTCTAAATAATAAATATTGTTCTCATTGAGCTATTACGATTCGAGGTTAACGCAGCCCCTGCTTGACGGCCTTTTATCATGTTTTTACGAAATAGGCTACCTACTAATAAAGCTAAAATTTAGGCTTTCAAATTACTCATATATACCTAAAAAATAAATAAATGTTCTTTCCATGCCATATGCGGTCGATGATAAAATTGGGCCTTCAAGAAAACTGAGATCATTACATACTTCTACCAAGACAAGTTCGGAGATGATTAAGTGGATAAAATGTGTTTCTCATCGAATGATGAATATTTTTCCTCATACAAGGTAATATTTTCTCAATAGCTGATATTATTTTAACCATTAGCCATTGGATTTGGTAATAATGTTCCTCGGTATATTATTAAAAACAACTCCGGGAAAGGAGTAGATAGTAGCAATTAAAGGAGTGGTTATTGATTCACAATTATAGTCAAAATACTATTGGTATTTTGGAAAAGTATTGGTACGTTGGTTATTACTTACATATATTGAGAAAACACACAATCAAGGTGTCAATCAGAACTATTTTTGCATCACATTTAGAATCTAACTAGAAATCAAATTTACACGTGATAGGGAAATGAACCATGTGAACGCATCAATATATATATATATATATATATATATATATATATATATATATATAATTATTGTTTATTTTTTTTTTTGACATTCGAATTTAATGTTGCTTATTACTTCTCTATGTATTCCATTATCGTGCACCCGAATCCCAATTATATTCGTTCTCAACCACAACTTTGCTTTCGTGACAAAGAATCCTTCACAGAAAGTTAAAATACTCATGTTCCCTTGTTTTTAAGTCGTGAGGGTACTCCACAAGCTATCTTCTACTCACGCCTGGAATCACGCCATACATTGACTTACCATCCACACATCACCTCCAACGCCCCCAAGTGGTTAGTAACATACTACTTTAAGACGTTTTTTCTTTTTTTAATGAAATGTGACTATTAAGCTCGTAGATCAAAATATTACTATTATTATTAATGAAAAGTATAAAATCATTTTTTTCCTGTTCATTTGAATTGTCTGTATATTTTGTAAACATGCATAACACAATAACAATGCTTCATACTAAAAATCTGAACACTAAAGATAAGTTTTCTTGAAATAGTAGTAGATCATGGATTACAATGAATGTTATTTATTAAGGTCTACTTTGTGCGACTAAGGCTAATTTGGACGGGTTACCACCCTTCTCTGGCCAGGATGATTCTAAGGATTTCTTGGATAAGAGCTGGGACAAAAATATAGCAAATGCAGATATTTTTAAAAATAATCAAGGCGATAAAGAAAGAATACATTTTTTGTGGTTATTATAATTACCATTGGTCATTAAATAATTAATACACAGTTTAGGCTTCTCACTTCTCTGAGGCCACTATTTTGCGATTTGGAATCAAATCAAAATGATGATGGCTGTTTTGAATTTGTTCCATTCGTCCTGAATTATTTAACTTCTACAAAGATGTAAAATAGTTGATGACCAGCATTAACAGACTTAGTAGTGACACTCTAGAAATAATGGTACCAATAACATAAAGGTAGATTGGCCATTCTGAAACTGAGATTTACACTTTTTGGCAAACATATGTTACTCCTTTAGTATGGTGTACTGGAGTAGTGTGCTGTCCAATAAAAAGGAATGCTATATCGTTACATTCATAGCGTGATTGACAGCAATTAATGTTTACAGGGATTTCGAATGTTGCGGTATTTCCAGAAATAAGAATTAAATTAAAGCTTACTTAGATTCATACTTTGTCTATGTGCTAAGGTCAATACACCGACATGGAAAGGACAACATTCAGTAATTGCGACTTGAATATCCAACGCATTGGTCTTACATTTTGAAAATCCTATTCATGGTTTCAATACAACTTACAAGAACAGTAAGTCTTATATCTGCATAATCATATTCTATGCACTAAGGTATCTAAGAGCTTGAAGACATAGAATTTATAAATCGTCCAAAGGCTCGCCAGATTTCCCACCTGCTGCAATGCCAAGCTGACGACATCCCCAATCATTTTTAATTTCTCTCGCAATAAGAAATCTATGAAAAAGGGATAGAAAAAACAACCGATTTCTAGATTAATATTCGAGTTATAAAAAAAAGTAGATTAAATTTTATAGAACTTTGTTTAGTTAATTTTAAATTATTAGTGCCATTTTTTTATCCGATGTATAATATCGTAGATAAACATGTATTTTACTCCTTTGAACGACTTGTATTTTATTCAATTGATCCAATTCCGCTATTAACAAACCTATTCGTTGTTTGAAATGGCTATCTAACGAGTGTGGCATTAGTCAAATAAAAACTGAGGCTTATATAGCTTAATATGTAATGGTCCAATGGAATTATTAAATCGCATTTAATTACATATTTTGCCTTTCTACTACTATGAGGCGAGTAACAATGTGAGAATATTACTTACGAATGAAAATTAAAATATATAAATCACTCCGTTATTTTATGGGTTAGAGAAAAATGTATGGAGCAACTGTTTAGATAATTAAATGATTAACAAGATTGATGAAAAAAAAACAAGGTATTTTGAATTTTTAAAGCTCCCTCTCCTGTTGGTGCTTATGCACCCATTAACGAACATACTCTTTAGTTTTTCGGGTAGGTATATAAATTGGAATCGGCCTCATTATTGTGATCTCGGAGTTATGATTGAAGGGTAATTAAGAACATTTTCGAAAATTACGTCATCAGTGCAGTCTCAGTATTTTATCTCCCAAAAAGGAAATCCAATAATAGAGAAAAGCATGGGAGATAAAGCCATTCAAGCTACATGGAAAATCTACTTTGTTTAAGAAACCACTCAGTGAAAAGTTAAGGGCTGTCTTATTAAACTTTCATTTGGGGATGGACTTCATGGAGAGATGTTTTATACTCGAAGCGACCTTTTTACATTTACTCCGATAATATCATACTCTCAAAGCTTTCTCTCCCCTATGAGAAGTCGAGGTCATATAGGTGAAGGTTGAACCTAGTTTTCAATAGGTTAATCTGAGAGGCAGAGGACGTCAAGGATGGAGTGGTCCTGGATCTTCTTAGAGAGTGTTAGACCACTGAGGCTATCCCATTCGGACTTATTATAACGGTTCTCAACGGGACCTCAGCAATCTGGAAAGGGAAACCTCGCCGCTTCCTCTGCCTTTCCCTCACACTCCCTTTCAAGTCATCCTCCCTTCTTATGGTGGCGTTTTTATGAAATATCTCCGTTAATGATTAACTACCATCACTGAAAACTTATTTCGTGTCTTTTACAATCCAAGGTGCTGCGTTTTTTTTGGAGAGGGGCACTGAAGGCTGAAAACAAGAAAGTACAAATAACTCGATTAATACTTGAAATACCAAAAAAATGAGTAGAACAACAATTGTAGACCATCAATAGCTTAACAAGATTGACTCCATAACATTTTGCGATACGCCTCATAATAACGGTGGAATTTTCAAATCCCCCAACCCAATTCCACCCCCGATTTCAGCCATTAACTAATACGAACACACACAAACACACACACACACACACAAAACTATCATATGTATGAGTATATAAATATATTTGTTCAGAACAAATTAAAAATGCCTTCCTCTTGAAGTGGACGTATTTCTGGTGTGAGGGTGTTATTTTAGAAAGTGGTTCTTCCTCGGGTGATGAGGGTGGTGATAACTTCCAAAGGACAGTTATGACGAGTTAGCAGGTGGGTGATGTGGCTTTTATGGTGGCTACCACACATTACAATTTCACACCCTTGGCGGGCTCTCATAAATCAACGTAAATCATGGAAAAGTGCCCTACACATATGGTGCTCACAGGTCGAGCCAGCCTTAGTTACAACTAAGAACCAGAATTCAAGATTATGAAATTATCTATTTTTTCATTCTACTTTTAAATTCACAGGAAGTTTTTATATTGTATAGTATTATTTTTAATTTCATAAATACTAATTCTCGTACATTGGTTTTGAACGAAATGGATATACATTCCAATGATTAAGAAGACAGCCATTCAATAGACAAATATTTGAGTAATAATAGTTTGTATTGAGAGATGAGAGCTTAACTGATTTATAATACCCTCCCGGACCTGTAAACCCTCCTGGAAATTAAATTATTTTGTAAAATTAAACTCTTTAATTTTATGAAATATTTTTTAATTTTGAATCCTTATTTTTCTAAAATTCCCTTCATTTTAAATATATGTATGTAATATACAAGTTTTTATCGCCCTATAAGTCACATAAATGAAATAAATCGAATTCCTAAGGCAGTTATACATATCTAAGTAGTTTAAATGTTTTTAACAAATTTCTGAAGTTTAGTACAGTTCAAAAATTTATAATTACTCAAATTAGATCCTTATATTTAACTATACTGGGATCAGAGTTTAAGTTGATTAATCATGTTCATGTAAATTCGAAAAATTTAATTTATATCTGCAAGGCCAGGTGTGTCATACGACATGCAGACGGTCTTCCTTTGTAGTATCTCGTTGTACCTAGCTCATTTTATTCAGAACAGGCAACACAGTATTTTTGGACTAATTTCCAATGTTTATTTTTTTCTTGACAAATTTGTTTTCAAAAATTCATTTCATAGTTTTAAAAAGGAAATATTAGAGGAATATTTTAGTTATAGAAGAAATGTGCAGGACAAAAATGGTAGAACATTAAAATTACATTAAGATTGGTTTTATATCATTTTTCAATGAGACTTTTACAATAATAACGCATATATTTCGAAATTCCCTCCACTCTCTAACCCCCTCCCCGTTCTTCTGGTTTGATTGGTTCCGCATGATGTTCATGATTTTACATGAAACGCCTAAGTGTTGAGTTATGAGTTTCGTAAAGATTAAACAAATGTTACGACAGCTAGAGTAGCGGCAGAAATATATATATATATATATATATATATATATATATATATATATGTGTGTATATATATATATATATATATATATATATATATATATATATATATATATGTATGTATGAATATAATTTTAAATAGACCACATTTTCATCATTTCATAAATAGATGGAGATTTAAAGAAATTCTTCAAAAGTCGCGCCATGAGTACAATCTCATATCTGATTTCCCTTAAGGGAATTTTAGAATGTTTCTAAAGTTTTAGTTTCTTGCTTGTTTTTTAAGAAGATATTTTAAGGAACGATTAATTTCGTTAAGAACCAAAGCAGCGTAAAGAACTAATGATTTTATACTGTTATTTTTACAATTTACTCTCTTCTTCTAATCATTCATCACAAATATAATATAAATAAATATACCATTTATTTATATTATATTTGTCAGTGAGCATTAGCTAAGTGAGGGTCAGGGTCTCTCTCTGGGGGTTTGGGGAAAGCCAAGAACAGAATTATGTGTGCCATGTATTTGGTTAAAAGTTAATGAGCTAGCCAGTTCGTTTTGATTATCTACCCCTTGATTAATGGAAAAGCTGGGCTTCCCTTATTAGGTCCAACTTTTCAACGGCTGCCAAATGAAAAAATATTATCAGTGTCTAGAAATTCCTAGTCAGCTTTTGATGCATACGGTATTTGAAGCTATTTCCATGTGTGTGCATATATATACATATATATATATATATATATATATATATATATATATATATATATATATATATATGGAGTGATCTAGTTTCTTGGGGCTTGTGGTCAATGTTATTCGAGAATTTCATTTTATCTTCATCAGGAATCAGGTAGACAGGGACTACAATATATATATATATATATATATATATATATATATATATATATATATATATAGAGAGAGAGAGAGAGAGAGAGAGAGAGAGATTGGGAATTACTATTGTTAAACACATGCTATATTGTTATACATATACTGTTTGTACAAACAAAGCCTGGAATTGACAGGTTCAATCAACATATGCTATAGCTTAACAATGTATTTATGTGTTTGTATGTGTGTATACACACACACAAACAAACTGCTCTCCTTGTGGAGGGTTGCCATCATTGACAGCCTCTTAATCTGCCTGAGGGGGCAATATTAAAAAAGGCTTTTTTTTATTAATCTTAAAATGAGTGATTCCAATTAAATTTTAAGGTGGGCCGTGTGGAAGGGAGAACGGCTTTATGAACATCCATACCTCTCAACTAAGTCTGTGTTATTGCCCAAATATGGCAAACGGTATCCTTTCTTGTTGATATACACACTTCTTGATACTTCTTAATATGTATATCACCTTTGTGTATATACCTTCTGTGAAACGTGATGGTTTAATCTGATTATATGACGTCTGAAGTTCAGAATTACATTAGTATAAAGAAATAAGATTTATAACAAACAGAAGATTTTAACATTTATTAAATGATAAATATATAGTTACTCCCACCGGATAATGGCTAGAAGTTTGAATTCAACTGATACGAAATGAGAAGTATTAAAATAGGACATATATAACGGTCTAAGACGTTGGCTAACAGGTAACGGGCAGGAGGTCTTGTTTAATGAGAACATCATATGAAGATTATTAATTATTCTGGTCATTAATCTTCTCAATTCAAAGGATTTAAGAATTGAGCTGGTGATAAGGTCATTATTCTGTTAGAACGGGGATTAGTTGAGATAACCATGCACTCGTATTTTGATGATGCCAATATTGACAATGAAGGGAGTCAGAGTAATTAGCGCGCGCATATGGCGAATAATTTTAATTGCTACCTTATTTGCAATGCTAACCTAAATGTTGGAAGACTTTTGCTAACTTCTGCTATCAAAAATAGTAATTTATGAATGGAATATGTATTCTTTTTGGATCTCGTGTTCATCTTTTAAAGTATACCACGGAATGAATGATTGTTCCGGGAAACATGATGGGACGGGATCCAGGTTCAGACGGTGGACCCGAAGCGTACTAAAATAAATTTGTGAACTATTTTGTTAAAATATCCAAAGCCATTTAGCTAATTAAATTTTCACTCTTGTAGATAAAATTCACAAATTTATAGCCCACATTCTCAGTTATTCGCCAATCATTTTATTATTTATTTGAATATGAGTGAATATACCGCTTGAGATCTCTGTATGCATGTAACAACCGGATCGGAGAAGGTTTTATATTTCATACGCTGAATGTATTCGGAAGGTGGTTATTTCGGTCGACTGATTTAATTAAATCTCTTTTGATAGTCGTCGGCATAAAACAATCGAACTGGAATTGAATTGAGAAAGTTAGATTGAACTTTCAGAACATCACAATTTTTTAGAAGAGTGGTAAATGAATTTCACCAACTCGTTTGACGCTAATATTGTTAAAGTTAGTTTCTGTTCTGGAAATGCAGGATAATTTTTTTGACAAGAAGGAGGAGATTTTCAATGAACTCCGGGGAAAAAAGTGTTTGATGATTGACATATATTAGCGTTTTTAAACTTTGTTTTTATAGAAGTTCAATGTTTACAGTGGAAAAGGTCTGTCCCTTTGGAAACAATAAAATTAAATTATGAACAATTAACTGCAACGTGGAATAAAATTAAATAGTTAATGGCAAATATTATTTTATCCTTCACTGAATGACGGAGTTACTTATTTTTTTCAATGCCAAGGCTTACTTTAAACCTATTGCTTCAGGTTTAGAACTATTTACCTCTTGGGGTATCTGAATAAAAATAACTGAGAAGTATGATTTTATTGTTGATCACATCTAAGATAACTTACAGCACATTTGTATTTTTGAATAATTCCTTTGTGCCCAATGTTATCTAGAAGATGTCCGTTCAAATATATATGTGTATATATATATATTATATATACACATATATATATATACACACACACACATATTTGTGTGTGTGTTGTATATAAGGACCGGCAGTAGTAAAATGGTTGGTGAGCTAGAAGGCGTGAAGGGTTAGAGGCCGGGGCATATCAAATTTTATTTAGTTTTGCCCGGATTTGGAGTTTGTGCTCAGTCAGCATCATGAGGCAATTAAGTAACTGCGCTAATAAAGAAGTGGTTATCTTTGGCACGGGATGTTAAACAATATGCTTGGAAAAGCGTCCTCTTGATTTCCCACAAAATAGCATGATATGCCCTATTGTTTCAATTTTTTTCTATGAGCAAAGTTTGTTTGATCCTTTCCAAAATCTATATTAAATATCGTTGATTTAGTTTGGAGTACTTAATATTGTTCATCAAATTCGCTAATTATTCTAATCATTTCAGAAAAATAACATTTTTTATTTATTTTCCTTATTGCCCTTGCTTAGGCGAGCCCTGAAACATTCCTTCATTATTATTTATTCATTGCGGCAGAGTGCATTCAGAGCATAGGCGTCATCATCAGTGCCCTTCTTCACAAGGATGCTACTGGAACCAAGGATTCCACGTGATTTAATAACAAGTAACTGTGAAGGAAGGATGCCTTTATTTACTAACCTCAGGTACCAGATTCCTTCATCATATAACTCAAAAATTCATATTCCTTGTTCCTTCAAAATGTGTAAATACCGAGTTAAATTATTACTTAAGCCTAAGACTGGGGGCGGCAAAACTGCTAATTTCCTTTTGAAATGTCAAGTGCCTATTACTTGTGATGGAGCAGTAGGATATTCTCGGTTTCTACTCCTGCGAGATATTGCTAATGTAAGTTCAAAACGAATAAAATTGAGTTACCACTTTGCCGTACGCCTTTGAGATGTTCCTCTTTTAATGTCAGTGATGCAAAAGGTCTCTATAACTGATGTTAACGTGAGAATTATTTACAATTACAGTTTATGTATATGTATTGTGTATATGTTGAGTGAATTGTTGCTGAGGCGAAGGGGTTAATCCAGCCTTGACGGGAAAAGTTGGTGAGTGGCTTTGACTCATTATGACGAAGAAAGTGACAATGATGATGCGCTTGGAACGGGACTATCGCATAGGAATGGAGAGGCACATGCTATACCAGTCCGCAACGATGACTTTAGGAATTTCACTTGGAGCTTATTACCACTTTCATTCAACGAGTCTATCTAAAGCCTTTTTGTGTCATGCAAGTTATGCCTTGTGAAGGGTCTTTACTTTATTGTTGGTATGACTGGAATATACCGTCTGTCATTAATTAATACCATATTTTCATTACTTTGTAAGTTGGGGGGGGGGGAGTTAAAAAAGCTACCTCCAGACTTTAAGTCATTATTGCATACGCTGAAAATAAACTGGGATGGGCTCTAGTAAAATATTTTACAATTACTAAATCATTTAAATTTATGGAAAGTCCTCTATTAGATTTAGTATATTAAAATTCATAAAGTAAGAAACCGAAAATTTGAATTGCAACTTAATTCGTTATTTCATAATCATTAAATTAGCTTTGGTGGATGCTAGTTTGACTCACAATTCATGCGAATGTTTAGTAGCTGTCTGCATAAACCTCGGATCGTGCAGTTGTGTTCCCTTGTACTGCACTAATCGTGACGGAAATATGATACTTTTGTTATTTTCGAAATTGGATTAGGTACTACTTCCTTGGATTTATGTATTATATTTTACTTGCATGAATTAAATTTGAAATTATTTTGTTAATTAGATTTGAAGAATAATCTTAATCAAATGAAACAAGCCTCAAATTGATACTATTGGGATTTACGCCAAGTAAACGGAGGAATTTTCTAGCTAGTGAAAGAAAAGCTCCGACAACAGACGAGGAGGATTTGGGAATTGTCCACTGGGCATTTGGTTTCCGGGGTTATAGGCGGGTATTCAAACTGTAGAATATTCCTGAACCAATGGATGGTTTAAGAAGGGGACTGATTCCTGGGCACTACATCAGGTCCAATGTCCAAATCTGGGGCAATTTCATTATGTTTAATCGTATTTCTCATGAATTTTTGGGCAGTTTTAGATATTTGGAATTTAAGAAGAACAGTAATTATTTTTAGTCGTGGAAGTAGCATCTTATTATAATTATTTATTATCTTCAACGTATAGAAACATAATTTCATAATTTATGGTGAATAATTACAGTGGCAAACTCTGAGAGATGAGAGATTTATGCAGGATTAGTGCATGTGGATGCAGTGGTCAAGAGGTTCTTAATAAGGAGCGTGCCCGTAGGAAAGAGACCAAGGAAACCATGGGTATATACGTACCTGTAGCCGTTACCTCTGTAGACTGTTATCCCACCTCCTTCTTGCTCCCACCTTATAACGGGTTCCAAGTCCTCTCTTCCGCCGTCATTCCGCTAATTAGAAATTCCGTAAACTTTTTTTTATACCTACTCTGGATTATCCGTTGTGACTTCTTTTAAAGTCACTGGGCTACTTGCTGATTCCAAGATCACGACTCTCTGAGTATCGACTCTCATATTGGCCTCATAAGCAAAAAAGGAAGCCGTTTTAATTTGTTTGGATGAATTTTTTATTCCAGGTTTTATTAAAAGAAGGGATTTCCCGAACAAAACAACCCCTTTCCCCTTACTTAGTAATCAGAGTGCTAATGGTATAGTGCTACATTTATTGATATTTTTTAAGAGAAAAAAAACTCCATGAAAGATCACTTGGCCAAAAATAACAAAAAATCATGTCCTGAACAATTAAGTCTGTTGGTTATATTTTCTGAGGATTAAACACAATGAAACTACTAAAGTGCGCTACTAGTAACTTACTTAGGAAAAGAACATTTAAGTAGACCGATTCTGTCAATCAGTTTGTCAAAACTAATTAATTATTTTTAAATATAGAGTCCACGTGGTTTACCACTGCAAAACCTACCTGCAATTTTACATCTTTGCCTTTTATATATTGATGGTGTTCAGAATTTTAGAAGGAGTTAAGTGAGATTTTATTTAATCTATCTAGAGTACTTACACTGTAAATATGTTTATAAGGAGATTACCGAAAAGGGGATTTTTAGTAAAGGTAAAATGTTTATATGTAAATACATACGTTATTAAGAGTCGGATCAAATATATTAGTTGAACAATATTGTAAAAAAGGGTTGTTCTACAGTTCTTATTTTATACATTTTTCACTCACATATTAGCGTTTTCGGCTTTTAGTAAACCTCCTACGGATGAGGGTCGTGATCTTTTCATTAATCTATTGTATAGCTATATATCCCATGATTAGATTTAATTTCTGGTTTTTGTTTACGTTGGGGTCTTCCTAAGGAAGAAATAGAGAATTGATTTGAAATGATATTGTGAATTGAGCTGCGTTTTGAATGTCCCAGAGACCGCCATTTTTGTTTGATCGTTATAGGTATATATAAGACTACTCTTGATATTTATAGGTTTGATGTAAAAAAAAAAAAAAAAAAAAAAAAAAGATCAAGTTCTTCTAAGAGCGTAATGGGATTAGGAGAAGTGACGGTTTAAAGAAGGGGTAAAACCTACATGCTCAAATATGTCCGTTATAACAATTGGATCAAAAAATGTTATATGACCTATCTTTTTGATAAATAATTTCCTACGGTTTTTGTTCTAGCCATTTTTTTCTTAACTTGAAAATTAATGGAATTATTTGTATTTTCGTATTGTAGAAAACCCCCGCTCCTCTTGCGGTTTTTACATTAAACATTTATGTAACTACGTATCTAATGACGAGCTTAATTTTAGAATAGAAAATTACATTTTACTCGGATACTTCTTAGTTAACTGCACCACGAAGTTTTATTAATTCTAGTGCAGTTTATCCATACCCTTAGCATTCAAAGCGTTCCTCAGCTTCCGCTTGCAATTTCAAAATTAGTAAGTCTCCATGTCTAACAAATTATTTATATTTGTTACTTTATTTTTTTGTGCATATCTACTAACGTATAATGTCACCAGCATCTCTGGAGCTCGCTGTAGGTTCGCAAACACGGTAGTTTTAAACTAAAGAGATTCGATAATGTGCTTCTAATTGAATTTAAGCCATGTTCTGTTGCGAATATTATAAACTCTCAGTTATTATCAGATTATAGCATATAAGAAAGGAAATAAGAGGGTTGAACTTTCTAACGGGGTGATGGGTTGTTGACCTTGTATGTGCTATTTGAAGATATTAAAGAAAACTAAGTGGAGATAAGAAAGTAATTGCTGAACTATGGAAAGTGGTATTTTGGTGGAACAAAAGACCTTCTCACGAGAGGACATTATTATAAGAAGATGAAAAGCTGCTAGGTCCGCTGGCCACGTGACAGTGTCTGCCAACTTTATCTCACAGCTTTCCACCAGCTTCAAACAGGTGTCCGAATCCCACCTTAATGTTTGTATAATTTATACTGGAAATAATTTACTTAATTACTTTTGCAATAGTATTTTAAGTGCTCCTTTATACTAAATGCACATAAACTCTACTAGACCTCTGAATATCGACCCCATAGTCTCATGGTCATGGTTTTATTTCATTATTTTATGTACTGACTTCTTTCATATACATGGAATTCTGCCTAACTGATAAGAGAACTGAATAACCACAGCGTAATGAATAGGCGAAAAATCATAAAACAGCATGTTTCTATATTGTTCGAATAATTATTAAAATTTATTGAGTCAAAGAAAAATTAAATTAGAACTTCCCAATACTCTTGTTCCTAGTTATTTTAAGTTATCTTTATTGAGTTGAGAAGAATACGGCAAAACATCGTTCATATATCCAGATTACAAAAAAAAAAATAAAAAAATCATGCATTCCAAATTTTTGTTTAATATAGAAGCGAAACAACACTCTTTGGTGTGTCTTCTTTGTAATAGTGCATAATGGAAATAAATGATGACTGGAAAATATATGACATTCTTGAGTGAAATATATGATTAAAGAATAGCGAATGTTCCGATTTAGTCAGGTTCCAACGATATTACTTATGCACTATATTACTTAGTTTTGGTGGCAATATACGTAGCGTTCTTTGTTTCTCGATAAATTAGTATTAATATTTGTATGGCCATCGTCAGACTATTGTTCATTGCTATGATGCTACTGTGAATGAATATGTGCTTAATTTGTGTGGCTTGCTTAATGAATCTGAAGAATTGTCGGTTATAACATTTTTACCTGAAAGCCTATAAGTAATGTAGACTTATCAAATTGTCTGGCTACATAATCTTCAGGTATTTTCATGGTGAACGACGTATAGGATACCTGACCTTACAATTTTGACAAAATTGTGGATATCATTTTGAGGTATGGTCTCCCTCAAACTATGGTTCCCTCCCAAAAGAATTTTTTCCCAAAATCGGAAAACACAGATTTTTTTAAATAAATTAATTTATTATGGCTAATGAAAGCTTCGGAAACATAAAAACGTAAATAATGCTACTCTGAATAGAAATTATGTATGCTGGCAGTTCGAATTCTGATTTTTTGACCTATAATATCCTGACACTTGCTACTCTTTTTGCACCACTCATCTTTCCTATTAGGATATTTGATAATATTTTTTTGATCGTATATGTGGACTTAGCTTTCAGGCCTCAATGCATTGTTGAGGTAAAGTAAGTTACTACTGCTGCGAAACACTTAGTACTTTGTTAGTTGTCAAAATAGTCCAGTGTTGGGATCATATTTATTTATTAAACTTTTTTATTGGGGTTACTATTTTAATTTCAATTATTCATTCTCACGCTGGTTTGAATAACTCAGTCGTTGATGCGATCCATTTTAAATTTACACAACTCTATCGTAAGCTTGCGGTCGTGATAAAATGCAAATCATATAAGTCAGAGAAGTTTATTCTATAGGATTAATGATGATAGGGCTATTATCTAGACAGAAAGTTTCATTTGTAACTGATAAGAATATAAGTAGGGGATTATAGAAATTATTGTAGGTTAGAGTTGGTCTATAACAATTTACACTTGGCTGAACTGTATAAACCATTTTGCATGAGGTTTCCTTGATGAATACTGAAAGTTCTAATCACTTAGCGTCAACAGAAATTGTCCGATGGCCCCATATTTCCCTATTGAGTTATATGAGTTGAGAAATAAATAATTGGAATACTATGAACACGTATGAATATGAACTACATTTTATCAGCAGAATTTCTTAAGGAGAATGAGCTTTGAGATTGTCGTCATTACATGAATATTCCAACTTTTATTCAAATGTCCACCAACCTGCAAGTGCATGAAAAAAATTAAGTCCACTGAAAATCATACATATTTTGGCTTAGGGGAAGAATCCCGAAGAATGATGGGAATCCTTCCATACAGAATTCTAAGCAAACAAGTCAATAAATATCTGAATGCCTCGAAGCCCTCGAGTTTAAAAGAAGGCAATGTATGTGACTACTGCCTATGAAAGAATACTGTAGAAACGACTTTAAAAGTTGGTACTTCATAGAAACTAAGGCATCGAGAAATTGGAAGACATTAAATGTTAGAAAAATCAAAATAATTCATAAATATTCATTGTAAATTTTTTTATACAGGTACTGATTACTGTCAATACAATAAATGTTACTGAAAATGAGAACTAAATCTAATTCTTGTATAAGTACTTATTAATATCGTCTATACCTACATGCACTTTTCGTGAATCCATATTCATCCAAGGTATGCCAACTACTATTGGAGAAATAAATACTTTATACCATTCATTGGTAGCATAAATGGCAGATTGGGATTTGTGATAGAACCCCTTGTTTTTAGACATCCTTGTTTCATTTTGAACGTGAGAGGATGAAATTACTGATCATTTCCTCATACGATAAAACGGATGTTGAAACGGATGAACCAAGGATGTCATAAATATAACCATTCCAAGGGAGAAAGAATTTAATTATGGGAATAAGGCCAAGTGTTTATGTGTGAGTGTGTGTGTGAAATTTATGATTGATGTATTCATCGGGCGTTTAAATTTAATTACCCGCTGCTTGTACCTAATGAAATACCTGTTCTAAAAGTAGATAGAATTCTCTACATAAAAGGGGTAGTAAATCTGTACATTCTGCTTCAGAGCAATGACATGTTACATACTAATTTCATATACATTTTTCATTAGAATAATTTCAATTCTTTCTTCTTTCATCTCCTCTTTCAACATTTTTTTAAATGTTTTACCTAAAACACACACACACACACACACACACACACACTCATATATATATATCCACAATTATAAAATTGATTGGTGAATACCGTTATTAATGGATAAATGAAAGTCGAGTATACTTGGGAAGTGCTGTAAATTGTTAATCATGGTCATACTTGCCGTATTCTTAGTAGTATAACTATTTTTTTTAATTTTATTTGTTATATGAATCCCACATTCATATAATAAATTTATAAAGTTAATTACATGATTTATAGTACTGAATAACTGTTTCTAGATACATATAATGTTTAACGTAATAAACCTATGCTGGTGCCACTGTGGTACTCTAACAACAAAATAATGACCAGTTTCAAAATTCTTATCGAATTCAATTATGACTCAGATATTGAACATTTTATGTCCTCTAGTTTACAGTGAGCAAAGTTTTTGGCATATCTCCGATTTATTATTCTTGAGTAGATGGGATTTATCTCATCTCACCTTATTAGTAGCAGTGCACTGCATATTACTGTGGACGGTTGGACAATGATCACACTCAAGGAAGACACCACATTTTACTAAACTAAAAATCATTGCTATCGCAAAGATAAGGCATTTCCTTTGGAAATATTTTCTTCAAGACAGTTTAAGAGTTAATAAATACTATATTTCTTTAAAAGCTGACTTCATTGTTAAGATAGAGTGGCCTAATGATGGGGGTTGAAGATTGGGAGTCTACATGAAAAAATATTGAGAAATGTAAAAAAAACTGAAGAGTCTGAAAAATGAAGTCCATGCCAGCATATAAATTCCTATTTTACTAGTTTTATAAAATATTTGACTAACTTGTGAGCCTCTTGAACATTCCACACATGTCAATAATTTATTTAACATGGAATCCTTCAGTATATACGAAACCTAATCATATTTGACTCACATTATACATTTTTTTTAACTATTGACATTTTCGGATGAATGGAGAGGACTTAAAAAAGTTGTATTACCGGAGTGAGAGATTTTTAATTTTTGCATAGTTTTTTTTTTTTAGCATTTGATTTCAAATAAGATCATGTTTGTTTTACAAGTGCTAGTTCATAATCCTTATTTTTCGAATATAAATTCAAAATAATCATTATGTAGTCGTTTATAACGAAAATGTTGTTACGATTATATTTAACAATGATTTTATGATTATTTATTGCAAATATACATCTGTTTATTGATTGCACAAATTTCTAGCTGTAAATACAGATTGGTAAAAAATATATACAAAATTGGCTGTCCCGCCTCAATTTAACATTTAGATTCAATCATTATCAGAAAGGAGGTTAGAGAAAATTGTTAAATCCCGAATCAATTGTATTTTAGCACTTGTAGTGTAAACGATACCTAATTGTAGCGGTAGCAATATTACTACCTCATCGTTTGGAGAGTTCTACTATTATAGCCCTAGGTCCTGCTTTTTCCTTAACTAGAGGAACCATGCTTTCTACAACTGAGCGAAATTCCGTATCACTCTCTAGATGAGTTGGTTCCTTTGCGCATCTGAACTTTGATGCCTATTATAAGTTATTGTGTGTAATGCACTTTATTATACAAAATTTTAATTCACACTAGTGTTGTTCCCGTTTTTTACCATATATTGAAATGTTCATAATCATAAAAAATATATTTCATGTTTTGTTCCATGGATTGTAAATATTGAAAAAAAAATCTCCGGGAGCCTCAGATGTATTATGTGGAAAAGAGAATTTCTTAGCACATATTTTTATGTTCGTACTAATTCATGTGCTTCAAGTGAGCTTGCTTTTTGAGCTCTTAAGCTTGCACCAAGAGCTGCCAAAAGCGTTAAGCTGGGTTAAGAAAAAGTAGAGTTAAGGATGCTCCTCAAAAGTATACTGCAAGTAATAAAGATTATTGTGTGTGTGTATATATATACATATACACATATATTTTATACATCAATTTGAACAATCAGATAAAATTTCTTGATATCTCTAAAGTGATAATGTTTAATTTTAGTTTTATTTATTTTTTATATTTTTATTATGTGATTATTTTCTTACATTCTTAACTTTCTAGAGGTTTCATCTAATTCTATAATAATTACCTAATCATTATGGAGGTCTTATTGACTATTTTTAAGAGCCTGATTATTGAACTATGTATATTTCTTGTCTGTATCTTCGGTAATCTGTTTCACGTTATTGCGCGATATATGTGAAGATTCCCTATACAACATTTTCTACAGCTTGTGAACTTAATTTTGTGTAATTCATATGTGGTTTTAGTCGGTTTATTACTGTACATATAATCATATGCTTTATTTACACTGTGAAAATTATCGACAATATATTAAATTTTAAAATAAATGTGTGGCTAATGTTATATCACTTATGTGTGACTGTTATAAGGTCTCTAGAACAGCGTCTCTTTTCCGGGTGTTTTCATTATCTATTCCGGATATCTTGGCGAAAGCTAAAATCATCTTGGTTTGAATACTGACAGGATGACATTCCCAAATTATACTGGCAAATGCCTCCATAAAAAGCATAATATCCGAATAGCAGAAAAAAAATTAATGGTCCTTCAGAGTGAAAATTCACAAGAACAGACTTTCTCTGGATTTACCTAGTTTACAACTACTTTACCTTCTGTTAGTAATCTAGATTATTACTCAAGAGCATCGTAACATTGTTAAAATGTATATGTAAGATATAAACAATATGAAACGTAAATTAATTTCTTTTAATTCATTACAAAAAAAAATGAGGTTGAAAGACCTTGAGAAGGTAGATTGAATGGTTTTCTCTTCTACCTGAATTATTATTTGTATTCTACCTATACAAAAGAATCAGTGAGGTTACTGTTGCACTGTAAGTCTTCGAGTACTATTAGAACGGGATGGACTGAGATAATGCAATGGCAATGAAGCCCCGCTTTCTGCATCTAAGAACGAGGCGTGAATTTAGTTTTTATTCAGGTGCCGTAAGCAATAACAATATATATTAATAATTCATATTATTTAAACTATTGATTTTTCTGAACCTTCAACCCTCTAAATACTCCCCTAAGGTGCCCCGTTGCAATGAATTATATTAGGTAAACTGATATTATTTCAGACATTTGCGGGTTTTCGAGGTCGTTCCGTCTTGAACGTTCAGGACTATTGTTAATGCTCATACGTCCTTATGATGTCATCTGGTCTATGCAATCACTTTGGAACTTTATCTTTACACACTTGCATTGTATAAAATGGGCTGCTAAAAGAAGATACTCAGTTTGCAGAACCAACCTGTTTATATACACATTCAGTCATTAATTCTGACAAAAAGTTCAGGTGGCTCCTGGTTGGTTTAGAAAATAAGTCGTCAGGCTTCGCAAGGAACAACAAAGACGAAGAATGTTCATACTTACAATTTCATTATGAATTAATTTTTTAATTTTGTGTGTGAGTGTGTGTGTGTGTGTGTGTATATATACACATATATAGTCAATCTCTCAAACAGAATAAGTTCTTAACAGTATTTTGTGACACTCCTCTGTCCTACTTAAAACATTAAAAATCACAAACGCACACATTTAAACTGTGCTTAACGCCGTTAGAATAGAGTCCAGTGTTTTGCATAATTGTTTATGCATTGGTTGTGAAACTCTAAGCAAATAGAGTTTGGTGATTGATCGTTGCACATTCATTAGTCCACTTGCCAAGAAGTTCATCAAGTTTCTTTTATGATCTTTAAATAGTAATGTTTTCTTGTTGCTAATAGTTATTAGTCTGTCAAAGCTTGTACATTATGGAAATAAAAGAATATTTGACTCTTGATTACCGGCTTCCCACTATTGTAATTTTACTATTTTTTTTAGTTATTTATATGCTTACATAATAATAGAATTTTTTACACTGTACCAGCAAGTAGCGTAAATATACCTGCTAAAATACTAGCACTATATAGAGAATATAATATCCGATTCAGACAATTGGGCGTACTTTAAAAATAATAACTAAAAATAATATTAATGAAAAAAAAAGACAGTAAACAGTATCCTATTAACCTAAAAACAATTTAAATCATAGTCTATACTCATCAAATTACCAACAAACAGAAGTCCATTTATTACGAATTTAAAGAGTTGTAATGTTTGAAAACGTTTCACTTAAAAAAAATAATTATATATTCGTTTTATCCTGATATTCCATGGTATATTAAAATGAATAGAAATCAATTGAGACTTTTTAAACGCATAATGAGTAAGTACATGCCAGACAGAGGCTTTTCCCTCACTTTAACAATAAAAAGTGAAATAAAAACTTACAAATAAATTGTACTTACAGCCATCGTCGGTGAGTTCGAGTTATAACAGGTGGCTGAGTGTAGACAGTGAAGAGACGGCAGCTAGGAGCTGGAGAAGCTGGAGGGCAGACGGATATATAACTTCAGCTGGCACACTTTCATCCCCTCCAACCTCCTGGAGCTGGAGTTTGGAGGGGCAGCACAATTAGTGCTCCAGCCAGTGAATCAGGTGATTATTCTCCAGCCAGGCGCGAGCTGTTATAGAAGTTATTAAACAATAAGATTGACTGTAAGCCACGAACCTACATCAAATTGCTAATGGTAACGC
>CM032228.1:171257500-171292500 GCA_019009955.1 Riptortus pedestris
AAACCATTAAACACGATTGACCATTCTTGTGAAAGTAGAATAGAATAGAAGAATCCCTGTCCATCTGATGGGAAAAGGGGGTCTTGTATTCTTGAAGATCAATTGTAGAGGGTGACGTTTTGGAGGAATGGACAAGGGCACAATAGCACCGGGGCTTTGAGAGAGTAATCAAACTTGCAATTCCTTCTCTGCCCCATAGCTGGTAACGTCAACTCTCCTATCTCTCCCGTCGTATTTTAACAGATTAATTTGTTCTTGTAGACTTATTCCCTGGCTTATATATAAATAATAAAATACCTGATAGGTGAAAGCATGTAATTGATCAAAATGGGTTATATATAACTGATTAAAAATATTTATAAGTATCTGAAGTTTTTATTGAAATCACCAGTAGAAACGCCCGACACGCAGGGGCTGCGTAAACTAAGCAGATTTCCCACTTGAAGTTTTACAATAGAGAAATTTCACGAGAGTCGAGCAGTCAAGGAAACGGCCGAACTAGCTTTTGGCGGGAAAGTCATTCTCGTCTGTTAGCCGCTCAGATTTAATAAAAATGCAAATATCTCGTTTAATATTCAAGATAGAGAATAAATGTATATAACAATATTTATAGTAAATTTAATTTGCAATAAGATTGATTCTGTGCATTTTTTCGGTCCAACCTATAGTAACGGAGATATTTCGTCTTTTCGAAACTTCTCCCCTCTTAATCCCCCCCCTCCGACTGGTCCGATGTCAGCCGTTAACGAACTTGATCTTTCTTTTAACATAAAACGACTATATATCGAGTTTGGTAACGATCAAACAAAAACTGCGACCGCTAGAGCGGTAACAGACAAATATATATTAAAAAAATGTTAAATTCTGTGACTCCTTCACTGAATATATACAGTTTTGAACGGACCTCATTTTCGTCATCTACTAGGTAGGACCGATGGACATTTGAAGATAAATTACGAAAACTGCGTCATGAGTACAACCTCAATAGCTGATTTCCCTTAAGGGAAATCTGCTAAAATATTCGAATGGGTGATACTATATTGACCGCTTAACTAGTTGTTTGTATTCGGCTAGGGTCTTTTGCACTTTAAGGGAGCCAGTGACTTTTTAGGAACAGTTGTTATCATACAGGTTATTTCTGAGTAACTTAATGAATCATATGGCATTTATTAAGGAATTATTTGTTTACACGTATCACTGTTTTGCTAAGAAGAAAATGAATTTGTTTGAAGTGTATAACTTGTGCAGGGATGAAGAAAATGCTGTCGCATTTCTTCAGGAAAAGCACCTTATCCCTAAGGTAAGGGTGTGCAGTGATGGACATTTTATGAATTGTGATGCAAGGAGTGGGAAGTGGACCTGCCACAAACGTAGCTGCCGAACCAAGAAGGGGCTTTGTGTGGATACATGGTTTGAGAACGCTAGAGTACCTCTTAATAAGGCTGTTTTATTAATATACTGCTGGTCACAAGAGTACACCTTCACTATGTTTTGCACCAAAGAATTAAATATCAGTACAAATACTATTACTGATTGGAAAAATATGCTACGAGAAATCTGTGCCAACAGTTTACTCAAGACACCAGCAGTGATCGGAGGTGAAAACTGTGGAAATTGATGAGTCGTGCTTCAGCAGGCGTAAGGCTAATGTTGGAAGAATCTAACCCAAACAGTGGGTATTCGGGGAATTTGTAGGGAGACAAGAGAGTGTTTTATATGTTTTGTCCCTGACCGTACTTCAGCCACGCTCCTGGAGTGCATCAGGTGTATTAGACCAGGTACAACAATAATCTCAGATTGCTGGGCATCTTACCAGGGGTTAGAAGAAAAGTTGCCCGAGTTGAGATACCGCCATTTGACGGTAAATCATTCGAAGAATTTTGTTGACCCAAATACGGGCGC
The DNA here is from genome assembly GCA_019009955.1 of Riptortus pedestris. Classification (NCBI taxonomy): domain Eukaryota; kingdom Metazoa; phylum Arthropoda; class Insecta; order Hemiptera; family Alydidae; genus Riptortus; species Riptortus pedestris. The sequence continues at coordinate 171,259,403 of CM032228.1, forward strand.
ATATACCCAGACGATAGAATCTCTGTGGGCTAGGGCAAAAAGCAGAAACAGGAAGGAATGCGGCACAAGACGGACACTAATAGACTCATATCTATGTGAATTTCTATGGAGACAGAGGAATAAGGACAAAGATTTTTTCGAACAAATATTGAAGGATATGGCAGAATTTGTTCTTATTTAATGAAAAATTGTTTACTTAGCTTCTATTATTCATCCTAAAATAAATGTTCTACTTTAATAATTTAGAATGTTTATTTTATAATATGGCAGCGTTATCTTGATAACCAAGAGCGGTGTTGTGGTTACCACCACATCATATGTTTATCACTTCTTCTAGGAACAGTTGGTCTTAATGCAATAACTGGCTCCCCTAAAGTGCAAAAGACCCTTCGGCTACAGTCATTATGTTCAAATACATTTGCTGACTTGGAATGATTTTTTTGAAAATATTTTACTCTTCTATCAGAAGCGAGAGAAACATTTGTGAATTTGGTTTGAACTCAAATCTATATAAATAAAACTCTAATTCTGTTGAATTAATTTACCTTAAACCCATTAATAAACAAAATCAAACCCCTCAAACACACAATCGCTGTCGTTATATTAGTCACTTATCCTCCCCATTCTTACTTGCACTTCTTTCGGTACGAAAACCATTATAAAAAACAAAATGCAAGTGTTACAAAATAAGGTTCATCGGATGATTCTTATGGCACTCTGGTACACGAGAAAAAATAGAAGTAGTACACAATTCACCTTAGTCAAATTTTCAAGCTTCATAAGTCAGACCACAGCACCATATTCTGATGTTTTCAGAAAGAGAAGTTCACCGGTCGTCCCTTGAAAAACAGAAGGCAAGGACTATTCAAGACTCAATGAACAATTTTTAGAAGGAGCTTCCATTTTTATTTGCCGTGTATTAATTAATAATATCTAAGGCTTTTGTGAAAAAAAAAAACTTAGGTCCAAATAAATAAAGTTTTTCTTCTTCTTCAATTTGTTTAGTTCAAATAATCCCATAATGCGAATTATTATCTATCTGCCTAGTGGGTACGGGACACGCTTTTCGTCTTTTCACCATAAAAGCGTCCTACCAAACCCTTCTCTTGCTGCGAAACGATTCTCCTAGATACTATGGAAGCCATAAGACGTGATCGCTCTTTGTGGCTTTCCTCGTCCATTGCAATTATCGTGTGGTGACCGGAGTTTTGCCTAAGAGACTCGGGAAGCATATATTGGGTGCTAACTGTCTCAGATCTTCAATGTCTGTTTGTAAGCAGATTGTTTTCCGACACTTAAAAATGACTTAGAGGATTCCATAGAATTTTTTATATCTGTTCCAGCACCATATTCAGTGATTTAAAGGTGCACCCTTCCCACAGTAACAACCAAGTGATTAATCTGGGTGCAACACTGGACTATTGACTAACGTGAAATTCACTAGCCTCGAAGCAGTTTGCATGAATGAAGTGAATAAATGAATGGAAGTGAAGACATGTTGCGAATTATAACTCACTAAGTAAAATCCTTAGTATTATCCAGGCGAAAAACGGGCTTCTACTTCTTATACACAACAGTCCCTTTTTTATTAGCTTTTGTAGTATAAAGATGAAGTTAACTTAAAAAAAAAGTAATTAAATACAGTACAGCCTTGATCCATGTTCCTTCCATTAGACGAAGCCATAACTCAGGGGGCTAAGGCTCATTTAAAGTACACTGCTTATAAAAAGCTCATAAAGAATGTAGGCATTGACCTGTTCTGAATAACCTCTGATTATGAATCTTCTTCACCTCAGATCAATACGTTTACTTAGTGAGTATAGAACAAAACATAAAATTTTGAAACTAATCATTAATACCTATAAAATTATTTATTAACTGCATTAAATAAATATTATGGACATGTTTATTCCTAATATATAAAAATAATAAAGGAGGGTTTATTTTCAGTTTTCTTTCCTGCCCTACACATGGAAGCTCCTTTAAAACTGCTGCTGAGGAAAAAAAATTGGAAAATAAAATATAGCAGGGCAACTTTATTTTTTTTTTAAAGAAATATTTTAGAAGCTTGAACTCCTCAATGCAAAAAAGTAAAATAATCTATTTAGGTAAAAAAAAACTATATATCTATATACAAAATATGATTTAAAAAATAGGATGCATGAAATGATAGACTTCGACTAAAGTTAAGCAATTACTTACTTATTTATTCTGGTATTGTTTGAATTGGCGGTGGTGACATATACCTAAGGAAAAATTGTACTTAATAAATACTTATTACATTTTATCTATTTCACACTGTGAATATCACGACCCTTCCTTATCAAATCACCCTACAGAATTGCCTTAAAATGAAACTATTGAAAACTCTAAATATACCTATTCCTAACATTGTTTTTTTCAGTATATTAATTGTTATATTAAATTCTTTAAACTTTATTACTGTAATCATTTTTGGGTTTATCCTTTGTACTTCTGATATAAATAATTTTCGTATAAGAAAGCCTGTAGTTTGTTTTTATTTCTGAAGTTGATTTTAAAACGACAAAGTTAAGAATATAGTAATATCATTCAGTATTAATACAAATGTGCATTACTTTCCACCCTACTATTTCATTTCAAATATTTTAAAGTTGAAATGGATATAAAATTATAAAAGTCTCTCTTATCATAACTGAAAGAATATGTAAAGTCTTAAAAATGTGAAAAAAATGAGCCTTCCTTCTGTAAGCTCTCTAGAAAGGTGAAAGTTGAAGTTCCCATGACTCACAAACAGAGATTTTTTGAGTAGTATCAACTACTGTGAGTTCTGAACGCCTTGAACATGTTCATTGATGATTCGAGATTCAATTTGAATCTGCTAGGTATGGGAAGGAAATTGGTTTGAGGAGTTTCGTGCGCACGAGTAAAGAGATTACACTAGAAGAGATCGAGGTTCCACAGTGCGCAAGCTGTAATTTTCGATATATTTCAGTCATGCACAGAAATGGAAGTCGGTTACAGACACACAAATCTTCAACATAGAAGTGCAAGAAAGTTCTTTTCCCTCCTTCAGTTCTTATAATTCTTTAATAATACAATCATTTCTGGTTATTGATTTGTTAAAATATAACAACATTTCACTTAGATAAAATACCTAATGGGTTTTTGTGTTGACAGATTTATCTATTAAACAGCAAATATCATAGAATGTTATAAATAGTGCAATTTCATTTAGCAAGGCTGTAGATTTTTCAATCACGAAATTGCTCAAATTTCAGTATTCAACAATTTTAAAGAGGAAATTTAATTTGGCCATGACGATAAAAGGCCGGAAGGAAACCATGTCCTTAGTGCTTTCCTGGCCAGCTCTTGACGAAATTGAACATCCTATCCTAAGTAGTACAAGTATGCTATCCTAAGTTAGCTGCATCCTCAAAGACAAAAAACTAATATCTAAATTTACAATGCAATGCCTGTTTATTATTATTTGTTTTTACATATCAAACAAATATCCCATACACAAGAAGATGAAGAGGCATTACGTTTTCCTAATGTGAAATTTTCGTTTGATAATTTTTATCCCTAGGAGGAAAAATGGTAATATCATTTTCAACGATTTGAAATTGATCTAATTAAAAACATTATTGGATCTGATGCCCATTTTACATTATAGAATTTGGGCCTTTATTGACCATTGTCTCCCGGTTTTCAATGTATTGCAGACGTATACTGCAAATACAGCTTTCAAGTATTACTAAGACCCTTATGGAAAGAGTTACCGGCAGAAAGGATAGTCATTAAGTCAGTACATGGTGACATTGGGTGTTGCCACCCTTCATTGCCCGAATGCACCGGGGGGGGGGGGGTGAAGATTTAAAAAGAGATATACTGGCAGTGAAATTAATACAGTGACGTCTTAATAATTTTAATTTTAGAACCACACATCAGACAAAAGACCCATCACCAGCCGAAGTCATGTGCGAACGACTCTTACGTTCCAAGTTACAGGTTAAGATACCAGACCCAACTTGGAACATGCCTATCTATCTGTCTGCCTTGGCTAGACAGAAATTAAACCACGACAAGGCCTGAAAACCTGGCGGGACTACCAGGTGGGCGAAGAGGTCGAATTCTAAGATATTATATCAGCTGTTATATTTCGTGCGTCTTATTTTTGCTTTGATCCCGTGAGTTATGATACGGAAATTTTCATTGCGATGAATGTTTCTTTATTCAGTGTTAATTGTTATTCATTTTATTCAGTAAATAAAATGATAGTGAAGTATACAAGTCAAACCCTTAATTTATTTCCAGTCTTGTCTAACATAGTCAGTGAGGACCATTTTCCTGCGGAATCTCTCGTAGCTGCAGCTAATATAAAAAAAAAGTCCGTCACGCAGGAGCTGCGTAAACTTAGTAGATTTCCCATGTGAAGTTTTACAATAGAGAAATCTGCATACTGGTAACACAAAACCACCCTGATTAAATACAACCGGTAATGAGAAATCTTTCAGTTAATTAAAATAAATTCCCAACTGAAACGGCTTCTGAATTGTAATAATAATTTATATTTTGATAACTCAAATTTTAGTAGTCCAAGAACTAAAGAAGGGGGGGGGCGGATGAACAGAACTTATTTGCATAAATCTCACAAAAGTAACGAAGGTAATGTAAGGTTAGAAACGACAGGTAAGGTTAGAAAGAATAAGCTTCCACCTGACCCGAGGAGTTACGGAAGCGGCCGACATAATCCGAACTATACCCGACCACAGACTTCATAAAAATGCATATATCTTGGTTAATATTCAAGATAGAGAATAAATGTATATAACAATATTTATAGTAAATTTAATTTGCAATAAGATAGGTTCTATTTTTTGATCCGATGCATAATTAAGGAGATATTTTGAATTTTCGAAAATCCCCCCTCTCTCTAGTCCGATTTCAGTCATTAACGAACTTGATCTGTCTTTTTACATAAAACGGTTAAATATCGAGTTTCGTAACGATCAAACAAAAATTGCGACCGCTAGAGCGTTAACAGACAAATATATATATATATATATATATATATATATATATATATATATATATATATATATATATATATATATATATATATATATATATATATAATTTTGAACGGACCTCATTTTCGTCATCTCCTGGGTATCGATGGACATTTGAAGAAATTTTTCGAAAATCGCGTCATGAGTACGACCTCAATAGCTGATTTCCCTTAAGGGAAATCTGCTAATATTGCTGTACCATTAAGTGGACTTTAATAAGTGACATTTTTGAGGTTCAAGTTAGCCTAAAATTTGTTATTTAAACTTGACGAACCAACTCATGGATTCAATTTCCACCTGTTCAATAGGAATTTATTTAGTGACAAATTCACCCCCTTAGTTCAACCCTGGTTAGAAAAGTGTGATAACGTATAGATATTAAACTTTTATTTATTCTTCATTAATAATTGAGTTCCAATGTTAATTACTCGCGTATATTGATTATACATCTAGACTAGAATATATCTTTTATCCCAAAGGAATGTAATATGTAAAGAAAAAAGACATAATCTAGAAATAATTATGGGAAACCCCTACACCTGAAGTTTACTAGTCTTGATTAGCCATAGAAGCATAAATTGGACGTTAATAAATTACAAACAGCTTTTTTGCTTTAACGATAATAATAATTCCAATAAAAAGAGCTGTTTACCATATTCGTAGATCGTGCGTTCGCTAACTTGTTTTTAAAATTTGCCGAGAGAATATTGACGAAGTTGCTCTTGCTGTAGAGGAGGAAAGAGAAGAATTACAAAGATTAGAGAAGCTGGTTGGATCCGCGAGGAAGATACCAGAGAAGCTGCTTCGAAATCTATTAGCCGATCCATTTCCTTACCAATCCCAGTACCAACTCCAGCATAAGCCCATTTAAATTATGCCCCTAAGCTTGTTACTTAATCTTCAATTGCTGACTCTTCTTAATGTTAATTCATTAATTCCAAATACTCTATCAATCATGAAATTTTGACCTGCCACAACAACTTTGAAGATTGCATCCTCTTCTCATAAATAGCAGATCGCAAGCCAGATTTACATTGTTTTATTATGACTGTCTGTACCAGAGCACGTTTTCTAAATTCAATATATGTTATAATACATATATTCACATGGAACAAATTTTATTACAAATATACTTTTCTGATTTGTGAACAAAATGGTGTTAGCACTATTTGTTTTTGAACGAAACTCAATGAAAATAATCATTATAATTCACATATCTTTCTATGTTACTACTTCAACATTCCTGAACTTTGTCGGACCTGGAAAGAACTAAGAAAGCACCAAATAAATGTGTAAAAAAATTCTGCAGATATATATTTGTAAATAAATTATTAGTCGGTTCAAAGACTCAATGTCAGGGGTAGTGGTACATGAACCAGTATAATATAGTTGTCCATGGACTCCTAGGTAGTACAATATTATTATACACCACCTCCAGAGTTTATTCCCTCTGTCTCTTCAGTTATCGCTAATTTCTAGTGTGCAGAACTGGTCTCTTTTAGCAGACTTCCCTTAAGAATTTCTGAGGCAAAAGAGAAAGGATGTACCTATCTCTTTGAGGCCAAGAGGTTTCTGACATACCAAAGTAGGAAGCTAAAGATTTTAGGGTACATCAAATCCCAGATTGGTGAGACTGAACAACTGGGAAAGAAGTGAACTGCAGAGCAACTATATATTTACAACTGTGACTGATAAAATGGTATAGAGTTGTCTAAGCGGCGTATGAAGATCATGAGAAAAATGATTCATAACGAAGTAACACGAGGAAAAGATCTAATTACTCAGAGAACATTTCAGTCAAAAAAAAATTAGCATTAGGACTAATATATAAAGAATGTTTCTCTGGAGTGACTTCAATATCAGTGTCAACAAAGAAGCCATGAACACCTGAGTATGGAGCTTGAGACAACTTTCACGGAGAATTCATTACGGTTTTAAAACTCAGCTCATCTCATGAGGCATCCACGGTGGATGATAACACACGCGCCACCGCTGGAGCTGAGCCGAGTTTTAAACCCGTAAGACCCAAGTACTGAAGATAGTTGGGTGAAGATAGAGATTTTAGATGAGAAAATATCGAAGAAAAGATATGCGTCACACACTCGTTGCGTAAAAACTTCACGGTGTTCTTTAAGCTGGAATAACTCACAAATCGCATTCCACTCATTTTTTACTCTACTACTTTCTTAAAATATTTCTTATCAAGTCTTGAAACCTAAGCTGGGCGTTTAAGATGTTTAGTGATATAATATCTTAAAATAAGCTTAATTTTAGGGCAGATATGTCAACGCCCCTATTGCCTATACGAGCCTGTCTGCACGTATTTGTTGGAGGTTAGTGGCGAAGGGTGTTCAGATGCTGGGAGTACCGGAGCTATTGTTTTAGTACAATTGGCTACAGATGACCTCTTCTCAGATAAAGAAATGCTTTCTAAGGCATTAGAGTATGATGTTGATCGAAATAGTTATTGACTTGCAATAGAGGACAGACTAAAACTTGATATAATAGTCAAAGGATTTCTACGGTTTATTAAATTTACAAGGATCACGCTGAAAAGGACTATTTATAATGCCAATAGAGGTGTTGTCGAATGAGGTGCCTTGAGGATACTACTGGTTAATTAAATGGAAACCCATTATTACCAGCACTATTAAGATTACCCTGGTGGTGGTTATACGAAAATATCTCTGGAGGAGGGATAATAAGGGGCAAAATCTAGCATAGGATGAACTGAGGGATCAATTGCAGAGGCTAGGGATCCGGTATTGAAGCTCCCTACAATGTGCACTGAATGGTTTAAGAATGGAGCAAAAGCCTAGGTCCTATCCTAGGGGCTGTAGATCATAGTTATAAGTATGTTGATAATAAAGAGTTAACTATTATTTTTTAGAGTAGTCTATGCTTTAAAACCAAATGTTGTTCACCGAATGTTTTATGTATTGCTATTTATTTATTTGTGTACCACTGTTGTTAGAAAATAGTTGCTATTAACTGACCAGTTGCGTTAGATTGTCATTTGAGCATTTTAAATGAAATTTGTCCCTAACAGCACCTGCAGAGCGTGTGGATTCTGAGTTCGTGATTGAGATCAGGTTGAGAAGATTATTGCAGAGCTTAACTCCCAAGCTTATTAATTTACTCTGAGAGGAGTGGTTGGCCTCCAACTGCTTACAACTACCCAATATCTTTATTAAATACCAATAAGCAACATATCACAGGCATCATTGACGGCGCCATTACTTGTACTTATACAGAAAAATAATTATTGAAATCCATAACCTTCCAAACCAATTTATTAGTCTTTTGGGCAGAAGATCCAAGAAGAGAGGACCACTTTCTTAAAACCTTGAATAAAATGAAATCAATAATAAAAAGTATTATACGAATATCCTTCTTATTGGTCTATCCCCTTCAACATCTTCAATATTTTAGCTGAAAGACAGATCGTCAAAACTATCATTTTTTTTTTCTTTGTAACCTTCTTCTTGTTTGGAAGAAAGAGCTAAGGCGTATTGTTCTTAGAACTATTTGACATTGTTCACTTGCAGATGGGTCATGTCAGATATCAAAATATTACATTGAGACCACCGAGATCTTCCAACTTTCTGTTTATTCCGAAATTTAGTGAAAATTTATACAATTTGGCAAAACGTTATGTTTTTGAGCTCAAATAACCTCAATAAACACAACAAATCATAATAATACCAGGATACTACCAATTTATGAAAAAATGAAATTGAATTATTTATTTATTAACGTCCACTTTTTGCAACTAAGGCTAATTGGGATGTGTTATCTACAGGTTACCACCCTTTTCTAGCCAGAATGGGAGTAAGGATTTTATTTATTGGATTCCGTCACTAAATAAAGTCCATTGCCCAGGCTGGAAGCGAACTCAAAAAATTGGGTTTCGAGAAATACTCAAAAAAAAAAAAGAAGACACTAAAACCTTCAACAAATCATATGGATGCCAAAACGAGCCACATAAAAAATAGGGTTAAAACCCCAATAAGCAAGAAAGTTAATTACATTTTCCTAAGAAATCATAAACATTTTAACCAAAAATTAGTCATTTATAACATTTTTTCAGCCAAGTTCAATTGTCCAAAATGATGGCCCAGAATTGGAGTCAGGTTCAAACAGAAATAAATAAAAAATAAGAAAGTTTATACAATTAAATTAATAACTGTCATTGTCTCATTCTTTGTTTCCTCGAATGTCTTTTATATGAGCCCGCTTCTCACCACAAAAAAGGAGTAAAGCATTATAAACAAATGTTAGTTTTTGTGAATGAATTCGGTAGAAAAACTTGGAAAATTGGTTTTTTGCTCTATTGATATTAAGACGAATATTTCTAACATCAACATGAACACATTTAAAAATATACTTTCCTTGATCATTTCTACTAGTTGTTTGGAATCCAACAATTATAAAATTTGGTTTATATATATATATATATATATATATATATATATATATATATATATCATAACTGAAATTTGATCTTGTAATTCCTGTTTATCTTACAAGAATTCCCATGCCCTAAATAATAATATTTATATTACATGCTTGCTCATTCCATTAATCAGTTCAATTTTAGTAGTTGTCAAAACTATATTATAAACACGGGTAAATAAAAATCAGTCATTGCCATTTAACCCTGAGATTTAACATTTTTCATCTGCTTGTAGTGATAATAATGCCTCATCATCGTCTAAATTTCCAATAAATCCTTCTTTTGAGATTGAGATTTTAACTTCCTAAAATAAAATAGTAATTCTAAATAGTTTTGACAAGCCAAAGTTTCATCCTATGACCGTTAATATAAAATTATACTTCGGTGCTTATATTACTTCAATTCTAGTAACATGTAATGCTTCTTTACTTTTAAATAAAAAAAGAAATAATGTTATCTATTTTAGTTGTTGAATTTTGACCTTTTTCTCCGTCTGCAGCATTGAAAAAAGTCCGTCACGCAGGGGCTGCGTAAACTAAGCAGATTTCCCACGTGAAGTTTTACAATAGAGAAATCTGCCTAATAACAAGTGTAGTAAGTAGTAAGGGATCACTAAACTTATACACGAGGGACGAATAGATACGAAAACGGCCGCCAGAGCTCTCTTCGGAAAGTACCAAACAGCTCACTCCTGCCGACCAATGCAGAATACAAATGCAAATATCTCGGTTAATATTCAAGATACAGAATAAATGTATAGAACAATATTTATAGTAAATTTAATGTGCAATATGATTGATTCTATACAATGTTTCGATCCGACGCATAATAACGGAGATATGTCGAATTTTCCGAAAATCCCTCCTCTAAACCCCCCCTCCCACTGGTTTGATTTCTGCCATTAACGAACTTGATCTTCCTTTTTGCATAAAACGATTAAAGTCCGAGTTTGGTAACGATCAAACAAAAATTGCGACCGCTAGAGCGTTAACAGACAAATATATATATATATATATATATATATATATATAAAATTTTGAACGGACCTCATTTTCGTCATCTCATGGGTAGGATCGATGGACATTTGAAGAAATTTTTCGAAACTCGCGTCATGAGTACGACCTCAATAGCTGATTTCTCATAAGGGAAATCTGCTAAAACCTGATGTAACCAATTGAAATTTTGAATTAATAAAATTATCTCCAACGTCGATTTAGAATTCTATTTTCTAGTTATCTTTATTGAAGCTTAGTATTATTCGATGGCATTATTGCTGCTTTTCAATAGAGGAGTATTACTTTGAATACTATCCATTTAGCAGATATAAAAATTTTTAGTAGAGAGCTCAGGTTAGTCATATGAGTTAAAGCGTTGGTCTTAATCTCACATGGTAAATCTAGAGTGGCGCGAGTCCAATTACCGGCTGGGCAACAGGAATTTATTTAGTCAAGAACTCATTACATAAAATCCTTGGTCCCACCCTGGCTAGGAAAGGGTGAAAACCTGTAGGTTACCAGTCCCAATTAGCCATAGTAGCAAAAAGTTGATGTTGATAAATAATAATAATAAAGTAAATGAATTACAATCATTAAAGTTTACTTATAGCACATTATATTTAATAATAAGTAATGATTAATTTTTGGAGTCGCTTACTGAATATTTCCTTTTATAATATTTCTCGAAAGTTTCGTAATGTTTTGTTTTAAAAGTATTGAAAATATTTCTTCTTCCAAAAATATTTTTCAATCTTTTCCGGCCTGAAACCTAAGAATCATAGATCCCGAGAGATCGTGATATTTTGAAACTAATGTCTAATCCAATGATGCATGGCCTATTCCTATTAAAGATAAAACTGGTATATTAGTTGAAAAACCATTTAAAAGTATTTTAAGCTACAAAAGTAAACCGAAGAATTTAAAAACTGATAATATGAACAAGTTTAATAATACAAATTTTCAAAATTTAATATTAGAATATAATATTAATCATTATTCTACTTATAGGAAAAAAAAACCTTTTTTTGAATATTTAATAGAGTATTAAAATAAAAGTAGTAAAACGATCCCTAAAAGAGGATCTTATAAATTGATAGGTATTTTAGATGTATTCATTAAATAATATAATAATTCCTATCACAGTAATATAAATATGAAACCCATAGAAGTGGATAAAAAAACATTATAAAGATAATAACTTGAAATATAAAATAATATTTATACTGATAATAGTGTGAAAAAAGAAAAATTGTGCAAGAATAAGTAAGTATACGGAGAAATTTTGAAAAATGATATTTACCAAACTGATCTATTCAGGTGTTTAAAGTATGGAAAATAATATATTCCATTCCTATTACTAGTGAAATAGAAAATTAAAGATTTGAACGAAGAAGAAATTGAAGATACATTTTATAAAGAAAAATCTAATGAAAACAAAGCCACATGTTTATTTATTATAGTTGTAAATGTTTTAAAAAGAAAAGGCTTTATGTGTGTGATAATCATTTTCCACGTTGCGGCTCTATTGGCTTCAATACTAAAAGTTGTATAATTGGCCTCTCAACCAGTTTTACAATAATATTAATATTATATTTAATTCAAGAGAAATAAATAAAACCTAAGAGGCTGGATAATGTTAGGCGGGTCAGGGAGGAGTGTGCTATAACACACCTCATAGTATAGAAAGAGATAGCGATGTAAAATGGTATGAACTGTTGGTGTATTAGAAAGTGGACTATGACAGGCAGCTCAGGGTCTAGGTGAGGCGTGAAGACGCTAAGTGGTTCGTAGACACGCCGATTCTCACGTGGCTGCGGCCGTTCATGTCAGGCTGACCGTCAAGTCGGAATGGAATGATTCGAACCTTATAAAATATTTCACAGAAAGCTGACTTTTAACGGTATGGTGAGTTTTATAAAGTATGTTTATAAGAAAAACGGCTGCTACTTTGCGGAGGACGAAGGGGATCGATACGGTGGGTAGATAGTGTGAAACAGAAACTTTGTATCTGAAAAAAAGTAACTGATACAGGTGGTTGACAGCGCCGTAGTGAACCGGATGAAAATAGATAATTAATGAGTGGGACGTGTCTGTCAGGAGCTGCAACTGCCTGAACTTCTCACTTCCTTACTCTCTATCTCTTATTCTATCCGATATATACATACACACACACGCACACACACACACACACACACATATATATACATATACATTCCTTAAAAAGAAATCATCTATTAAGGTTGTACTAACGACACGAATTTCGAAAACTTTTTTCAAGTGTCCATTGACCCTATGCTGGAGTGACGAAAACTAAGTCCTTTCAACACATACTACCTTTAACACTTGTTCAAAGAAACGTGTTCTCTTCGACTCAATAAATTTGAGACATTGAAATAATCACGTTTTCACTTAGTATATTAATTTTTTTTTAAATTGATCAATCGATCTTATAAAATATTAATCAGTTGATGATGACAAGAGAAGTGATGGATGTGGAAAAATATGCATTCATACGGAAGTATTGTGGTTGAACTCCAATCGTTTTCTGATTTAATTTCGAAAATATTTAACAAATTTTTATTACGGTTTTGACTTTTATCCATAAATTCTCTCATCCAATCCAGCTTTCGAATAATTCCCCTTAGAACTATTTAGGCTTGCAGATGAGTGAAAACGTCCGCCACGTAGGGGCTGCGTTAACTAAGCAGATTTCCCACGTGCGTCACGTGTTTGCATTTATCACAAAAAGTAAAATTTCCTAGAGAACAATATTTGGCATAATCTTAAAATAATGTGGTTCATGATATAAAAGCTTCTTGTTAATATGACATGAGTGGGAGTAGGAGGTTTACTGAACGCCGAAACTAAAAAAATGCAAATATCTCGGTTATTAATCAAGAAAGTGAAGAAAACGCGTATAACAACATTTATAGGAAATTTAATTTGCAAGAAGATTTGATTTATACACTTTTCGATCCTACTCATAACAACGGAGATATTTCGAATTTTCAAAATTCTCTCCCTTTAAACCCCCCTCCTCCCACTGGTCAACTTTTAGTTGATAATGTTTAAATATCGAGTGTGGTAACGATCAGGCAAAAATTGTGACCGCTAGAGCGTTAACAGACAAACATATATATATATATATATATATATATATATATATATATGTGTGTGTGTGTGTGTGTGTGTGTGTGTGTGTGTACGTGTGAAAGTTTGAACGGACCTCATTTTTATTATCTCCTGGGTAGGATCGATGGACGTTTGAAGAATTTTTTCGAAAATCCCATCATGGGTACAACCTCAATAGCTGATTTCTCCAAAGGAAATCTGCTAAAATGTGGATATTCCAGGAATTATTACTAACGTCGATAATAAATACACAAGAAGACTTTAAAACGTATTCTCACATTTCATATGAAGGTTTTGTAAAATTACGAAGGTTTTGTAATGAGGCACCTAGAACAATTAATTGACGTAAACGTATTTAAACGTTAGTTAAACGTATGCCACTGTATTGCAGTAGTCGAGGAATTTCAAATAAAATAACACGTGTAAACTAACAGGGGGATTTTACAGAGCTTAAATTACCAAATTAATAGGAAATATAAAATGTGTGTATTTTCAATCAAAAACGTGAACTACAATTAATATTCCGTATGTACAAACATTTATGAGCTTAGAGCAACAGGAGTTATGATCATTATTGGCATTCATTGCAGTCGATGAAAATGTGCTGTGAGTGGTTCTTCCTCCTCCAGGAACCTCTAAAGTTTACGGATGAGGCAGTCCGTCCTAAATATTAAGTGGGTTACTGTGGCGCGCCTCATGTTGACAAGAAAGGCGAAGGAAATCTAGTCAAAATTCAAGGAGTTTTAGAGGTAAAAGTCACTTCTCGTCAGGATTATAGCCTACCTTCCTCAACCCCTTTACCTTGCTAGAAAGTATAATTCTCATGCTTCGATATAAAAAAAACGGCTACTCATATGAGCCATATTTTTTAGTATTAAATTGACATTTTATTACGATTTATAAATCGAAAGTTAATGCTTACTTTCCTATTGGTTCTCAAATGTATGTGTTAAATTCAAACGCATAATTTAGTTTCCCATTGTTGTTCAAAATTTCATCTAAAAAATAATTCTTTGTAAAGTGAAAATAGAAGAAAGTAATTATTATATGCTACAGTCTCCTAGGACCTGGTCCTCTGCTGCCTTCTTGAATTGTTTCGTGAGCTCTATAACTAGACTACTCCAATTCCGAGCTCCAAGCCTTCATTAGCTCTGGTGATCCAGCCGGCCTGTCTGGAAATGCTACTTCTCGTCGCTCATTTTTCAATCGTTCGTCGTTCGGTTAATTAAATTTTATCTTCTAGATTATAATTTTTCTTTAGCTTTTACTCAATATTTATTATTTTCATACAACTTTAGTTGGGTTTTGCATATATACTAAAAATTATCATTTCATAAGCACAACAATAAAGAAATAACATATTGCGTATAACAAAATAAATAAATTTCTCAATCGATGAACTCATAATCATGCATATTTCCTTTATGATTTACCCTATCACAAAATGTTATATATCCAAATAGATTAACAAAGTAATCAGAACTCACAACAGTACAATTCTTATTCTATATTGTTTTCTGTAATTCGAAAAATAACAGGATCATTTGTATTTTTTTTTTTTTGTGTGCAGCCTTAGTAAACCTACACTTATATTCTACCAATTTTCCCTTACGAGAAATTGTCATTAGGCATATCATGCCGAGCTTAAATGTAAACTTTATATAGGTTTATTATTATGGGAGAAATAGAGAATAGATGGTGAGATTAAGTACGCAATCATTGATGAATGTGGGAAATCTGCTTAGTTTATGCAGCCCCTGAGATGCGCTATTTTTCCAACAGGTCACTGTTTTAAATTCTACTGCATTCAGTTTTATTCAACTGTATCATACGACATGTTTACTCCATAGCCAAATTTTTTTACTAATTAGAATACAATTTTGTAAGTAGTTAATGTTTCAGACCATGAGAATTATTGTTCAGTAAATGTGAACCCATTCTGTAAAGGCCTGATAAAGCAATCTATCAGCTGAGCGTTAGGGAAACAAAATGGGAAAACAAACTTTTCCGCTATCAATCAGACTTGATATTCATGTCACAATCAACGTAGGTGTTTGGTTTACTCGATATGCTGATAGTCTCAGAGGCACACACCTCGTTCTGAGGCTTTCTTCAATTCCACATATGTTTTCTCCGGAATAATCTACAATAGAATACAGAAATCGACTCAAATTAGAATGTTTATAATTATTAATATTTTGTGTAAATGAAGTTGAGTGAGGCGCGAATGTTTTCAAGTCATTACGATGTTTCTTGTAGATAAGTTCATTTAAGACTCCTTACTAATATATCTTAATGTTGATAATACCTTTTAGTTATTGAGGTCGTACTCATGACGCGATTTTCGAAAATATACTTCAGGGGAGGCCTGAAATTAAAAATAGTGATATTTCGTTTCCTATGGCTTTTTCGATAAATATGCTAATAACAAAATTTATTTATTTTGTTATGTAAAGTAACTTTTGTAAAATACATTTTCGTTGTATATCGAAGTATAAATGAGTTTTACGCTAAAAACTATAGCGGGAGACAACAATTTTCTTCGGCACAAAAGACTCAACCGAATTAAAGAAATCTTGGTATGTGAATTAGCACTACCTCCTCCACGATAATAAGCTGTACCGACATTTCTAAGGACGAGCAGGAGTGGGGGTTATAAGGGAGGACAGAAATTAAAAATAGCGATATTTCGTTTCATATTGGTTTTTCGGTAAATATGCCATGACAAAAGTTATTTATTTTCTTATTTAGAGTACATTTGGTTATATTCACTTTTGTGATATAACAAAGTATAAACGAGATATACATTAAAAACTAAAGCGGGAGCCAATAATTTTATTAGGCACCAACGATTGAAGAGAATTTAACAAAACTCTGTATGTGTATTAGCATTAATTTTTCCATGATTATGAGATATATTAAAATTTCTAAGTTCGAACGGGAGTGGGGGTTATAAGAGAGACCTGAAATAAAAATTCACGATATTTAAATTTTTATTTGTTCTAAGGCGAACGTGCGCATAACAAAAGTTGTTTACTTTTTTATTTAGTATAACTTTTGTTTTCTACATTTTTTCGGTAATAATGCATGAAGCAAGTAATTTGCGTAGAAATATTGATAAGCTTAACAATTCTTTCCAATATGAACTATAGGTATTTAAGTAAAACAAAGTTGATAACACTTAAGTGGGAGCGGAAGTAGTCGGTAGGCTAACGCAAATAATTCAATTAACTAATTTCCTGTGAAATGTTGTATTTTTTGTCTACTTGCATTTACTATTATGTATATAATTTTAAGCTGGGATTGGTTTTTGACAGGAAATATGTACACTATAGACGAATTTAGTTATAATAAATACTATCCATGATTATGATCTGAGTAATTCATGGTGTGTCAAACAATGGAAAAAGATTGATTAGGGACTCAATTTTCATTTACTCGTCAAAACTAAAATTTCTATCTATAAGTCCCCTACCTGACCCTTACGGGAAAGTCCCGTTTCGAAACAATTAACCCAGACGGGAAGTGTAGTTGTACACATTGTAGCCTTTCCAAATAAAAAATACATTCAGACACTAATGATTAGTTAGTATATATATATATATATATATATATATATATATATATATATATATATTTGTCTGTTACCGCAATATCTGCTTGATCGTTACATAACTCCATATTTAAATGTTTTATGTAAAAATAAAAATCAAGTTCGTTAAAGCTGGGAGGGGTGGGGTTAGGGGGAAGGTTTTTCGAAAATTCGAAGTATCTCCGTTACTCTGTACGTCGGATCGAAACATTGTATAGAACCAATCGTATTGCAAATTAAAAGATCTATAAATGTTGTTATGCAAATGTTTTCATTATTTTCTATGTTAACCGAGATATTTGCGTTTTTTAGTTTTCGGCCTTCAGCAAATCCCCACTCCTACTCATGTCATATTAACAATAAGCCGTTATATTATGAAACACTTTATTTGAAGCCTAAATAACAAATATTGTTCTCATTGAACTTTTACGCCATTAGATACGGGATGCAAGTGGGAAATCTGCTTAGTTTTCGAAGCCCCTGCGTGACGGACTTTTTGATATACTGTATGTACTGATCCACTGAGTATAATTCTCGCTAGTTTTTAGAGAGTTCAGCCCAAAAACAACCTCGGAATCTACCATCATCTTCAATTCCTCGAGGGCCATTACCTTACGTAGTTATAGATGGCCAGTTACTCCATCTAATCATCAAATCCCATTGACTTGTGTCTGTTGCTACCCCCTCTGGGGCATCATTACTGGGTTCTATTCTTTCCGTGTGCACTAAACACTGTCCATCAATAGCACACATACCTCACTCACGGTGCAACGTCATTTATTCGACGCTGCTACTATTGCGACAAATTTACTGCTATTTGGCGATTCTAAATATTTTTCTTAAGGATCTTCTTTCCCATCTAGAATACGTCTTTTTGAGCAGAAAGACATGCGCTCTTCACGTATGCTCTCTTTAACCATATCGGCCAATGGCATTTTGCTTCTACCAGCAATCAATACATTTTACATACTATTTGAGCTTATTGCATATGTTCTCTTTGCCTTACTCATTTAATAAACGTAAGCTATCTGAGTCCCATGTCGTCTTGCACGAAGTAAAGGAATTATTCGTCTAGAATACTCATTTTAACTAGTTTTGGTGTCGTGAAAACGTGCGTATCTTATGTAACTCAAAAAAGGGATAGTCTTAGAATGTTGAAATTTCATATTATATTCATTTTACACCTGTTGATCTTCTAAGGGAAATAGGGGAAATTAGAAGTTAGCGAACATAAACATTTGAAAAATTTCTTTTAGATTCAAAATATTTGGCCTTTTTTTGTTTTACATGAAAAAAAAAACCACAACAATAAATTATATTCTTTCACATTTTTAGATCAGGCCTCCATAACCTTCTAATGGAATCATTTTAAATGAAACAGAAGAGAATCATTTTGATTATTTAATTGGCTACACTGCGATACACTTTTTGGAAAGTAATGCAGATCAGCATTATATTTATATTCTTTTTCCAACATTTGCTGAGATTTTTATTTGAATAAAACTGAACTGGTAATCTCTAAGAGTCCTCTTCTCTCTCTTTTTTATCTTCAGCATAAGGCCGTAGAATCTTATAGCCCGTAGAAAGAAGTTCTAGACCTATATAACTCATGGTTGGTTGTAATATTATTGAGTATAATTCAGAGCATTAAATATTAATGCCTATAATGAAGTATTTATTTATCAGTTTTAATGATATGACGAGCTCACAAGCATCTCTTTATTTTTAAATCGGTTACACGATGGAATAGCCCGATTATTATCAGCTACCTAAAGTAATCATTACTTTTTCACATATATATTACAATATATTTATTTAATACATTATATTACTATTTCCTATATTCTATATTAGCTAGGAATTGGAATTTGTGCACAGGAAAATGGAATGAAAGAGGGATAGGGCAACACGCCAGCCATTACCCTTAGTGACAGATGACATGTAATCAAGCCTAGGATGGAGTTCCCCGGTGAGTGCTCTTCCTGTGTTAATAACACCACAGCTAAAGACTAACATTATTTCAGCTATTTCAGGCAGTTAGAATCTTTCCATTAGTATGGTTATAGCCGTTGAATAATTTAAGGATGGCTAGACACAACTTAAAAATGTCTGTAATATAAACGTTTTCAGAATTTAACAATTTTGAGTATGATAGACAAAAAAAAACAATGAAACACTTAATTAATATTCTAAAGAAATAACAAAGAACGCTGACACATTGTGATTTTGTATTTGAATTATATTTTAACAGATTTACCCCAAAAGGTATTAAACAGCTATTGTGGTTCAGTTTTTGAAATTTCTTACATAAATGATCATTCTACTTAATAGATAACGAAACCAGTAAGAGTGAGTTTGTGTGTGTGTGTATATAAATACATACATGTGAATAAAATGAACATTTTTAGCAAGTTTTGGAAATCCCTTTCGTCACGGACTCAATTCCTATTCAATTCCCAGTAGGGTACATATGTTTATTTTGATCTGTTCCTCAGGGGGAGTCTTACATTTTGGATATTCTCATGCTTGTTCCTTTTCTATCTTCATTTTCTTCTATAGTCTCCCTTCCTGGTGTAATCTCGAGTAGAACCTCGATAGCTAATTTCCCTTATGGTAAATCTGCGAAATGTAAATTATGTTTTTAATTTGCCTTTTATTTATTGTGTTACATTACAGATCTATCAGAAGATCTGGTGTATGTGACAACCTGAAAGTAAAGAATACCAACATTTTATTTCCCATATGTCACACATGTATTGCTTCTTTTTGGGACCGTGCGTCATTGGTAATAGCCAATCTACTCGGTGTGCCTGCTGCTTTATCTCTCTATATAAAATACATACACAGAAACGAACAGGGCTTCTACATAGAATCTGTGCTTTCAAAAGCTGTATTTTTTATTGCATGAAAATTAATAGAGGTATAGAATATTCAAAGGAATTTAGTTTTAACATTTTTCTCTTCGACAAAATATAGCAAGGAAGGTGATCGAGACCCGCATGCAAAGCTTTGACAGAGGAGGGCATATAGAGTGTGGGTGTCTTCAAATAAATTACAGATGTGTGGGGAATGCCAGATGTTTAATGCTCAGTTTTTACCCAGCATTCGTCCAGTCCTAATTCAAGATAGACTAGTCTATCTGAAATTTTATTTTGGCATCTACTTAATTCGTAAAAAATATATTTTCAATAAAGATACATTGGGAATGTCAAGCATTTTTTAATACAGTACTTCGATGTATATAGTACGTCATAAAAAAATGATATTCCCTCTGGAATTGTGTGTTTCAGCAGTTCAAAGCTCTTTATCAATCTATCATTTTCATCTATCTATCTATCTATATATGTATAAATATGTTTGTTCTGTTCTATTTAATTTGTCCAGGACTGGGGTATTTTTTATGTGATGGTATATCGATATGGGCGTTAGGTTTGGGATATCGTTTTCTCTTAGTTAAGATCCCTTCTCCATGGGAGAATGGTCAGATGTTACATCATAAGTAAGTTTAGGATTCTGTAGTTGCGTTCAGGTTAGGATTAGGGGGGAATATTTTGTTCATCACCATCTTCACTAGTTGGGAATAGGATCTCGTGAGACGTATTCTTTCTCGAGATGTGTTTTTCATTCTTCTTCCCTTTTAGGGAACGAAAGAAAACTAATATAACGAATACGAATACGTGTACATATTAAAGAACAGTACTAAGAGCGTGTTACTTGCGCAAGTAGCAGATTCCGATCTAATTAAAACATGTAGTGAGGTATTAGAACAATGATAATACACATAGAGTAGCTGATTTACTTATTTCACATAGCCATCGGCCTAACACAAATACACACATCCCTCATTTATCTTCTGTAGGATGAATCAAATAAATTCATAAATCACAGCCAAAAAACAAAATAATATTCATATGATCCGTGGGGGCTCAGTTTAAGCATGTGTACGTTGTAGGCGTCGAGTCGATTCTCACATGGACAATAAGAATTTATTTAATAACGAGCTCACTAAATAAAATCATTAGTCCCTCTCTGGCAAAAATATAGTGGTATTTATAGATAACTTGTAGGTACTAATAGATAACCCGTCCCAATTAGTCTTCATAGCTCAAAGAGGACGTAAATAAACAACATTCTATGATGAGGGGCAGTGAAGGCCACTCTGGCAGTGGAACCCAGAACAGGACTGATGATGTCCAATTAGAGAGACCAAATTTTGAAATAATGATATATACATTGGTTAGCTGTGGTCCCATGAGTTACTCAGTATTAAACTAATACAAATTTTTAAAGAATAAAATGAATCGATGTAAATTATGCTATATAAATATATATATTTTTTCTTTTGTCGGTTGGCATTATAGGTCATTGAGATCTTTAGCTGCCCCAGAGCGAGAGACTCATGGGGGTTCGTGATCAGTATTTTTTTACGTAGTGAGAGTCCAACATAGCCTCGATTAACCAAGGAGGGCCTGGAATCAGTTATCTCCAGTAGACTGGAGGGGAGCATTGTATCCGGGGGCTCAATGATGAGTTCACTTAGTGTTAGCTACCCATGGGACAGGATGTAAGAGTGTTGTAATCGATAGTACTCCCAGGGGGGGGGACTATCAGGCATATATGCTGCCTAGACTCCCGCTAGCCTACAAGCATTTAGACAGGAGCGCGCTCTGGTAGCAAACTCGTGAGCTAATGTTTTCCTTTTTCAGGGATCGAACCCCCTTGTATTTTTACCTTCAGTTTCCTGAGGGTAGTGGTAGATGTCCACGCCTTCAGCCGCACGGCCACCGGGGCCCCTCCTTCCTAATTTTTTATTATATCAGTACAATATATATTGTTATTTATGCTGATCCTAGAAATGGAAGGCGCCTTCATTATTGATTATTTTATGTATGATATTGTACGCCTAAAAAACTAGAAAAGTGAAATTTAATTATTTAATACAATGATTCTAGTTATTCTTCAGTATGCAAGTTGAAGGCAGATTACATAATTTATTTCAATACACTGAGGAGGGGAAAAAGGGTAGAATATTACGTAGCAGCCTTACAGAAAAGAAAAGTTTTTAAGCACTATAAAGCACTATTACTTTCTCTTCCTCCTTTACCCTTTCTTCCCCAAAGGATGAAAATTAAACATTTTGGGCTAATCTTACCTTTGAATACGTACGTACGGCGACTCAATAAAACCACGTTTAGGTATCTAAAGAAAACGCCCCGTGAACGAATAAATGTTGGATTTCATTCCGCTTCCACTAAATGAAGTAAATCTTTTTTTTTTGTTGTTGTTTTTTTTTGCGAAGTGTATATATAACTTTGAGATTATAGGCTGGCCTTCTATTTATAACGTTAAAATAATATTCTCAATTGCCAAGAATATTCTTAATAATACCTAAATGAAACGTTTAATATTATCTTCAAGTTATAAGGCAGAAGTTTTCATTAATCATTATATTCTTATTCATGCTACAGTACCTGCAAGTGCATCAGTGTAACCACATTAGCTTTCTCTTACTTTGTTTTCTGCCGAGTGACCGTCAACTTTTACCTTACTGGCGCGTTAAAGTGACATTAAGCTATGTTCATCCCCAGTCACTCTCATTATTCCAAGCATTGCCTTGTCATGGGACAAATTCTTTTCATCCTACAACAAAATGTTTCAGTAATTCATTATGATTTTCAAAGATTTATTTATAGTAATTTTAGGAAAATCAAGGTGTATTACAAAAACGCCCACTTTCATTATAATCACATTCGTAAATGGTATTTATCTTTTAAAAAGTAGTTTTTATCTCATAAAATATTCTCGTTTCTTTTTCTGATAAAGCATTTGCAGTTTAACTATAGATGCATACAGATAATAATATTGCGTTGTTTGGTTAAAGGGAAACAAATCATTAAATTGGGAAAGACGGTTTTAGGAATAATGTAATGTGTTTATAGTAGGCTCCATTTAATGTTTATAGTACTATTTGCAGTATCTATTTGTAATTACTGTGTTCAATTTGATAGATTTTCTTCGAATTTTAGAGTTGAGCTTCGGCTAATATTAGATAAATAATAGATTCCAAGTTTAATCTGGATAGTGAATATCATTATAGGGTAAGCGACAAAAGGTCCCACATCTCTACTCAAATATTGTTTTATTGCAGTACAATGCATTCAATGGCCTTGTGCTATGTGGGGGCTAGACAACAATGAAAAATGTATTAATAAACTTTTTCAAATAAAGACCAAAAAACATAAATCACTTTTTAAACATAGTCTTTTTTTTATCACGAATCTTTAACAAAAATTACCACCCCTAAAAAACTAAGAACAATGTTTCTTATCTAGCATTTTTCTGACTGGCTCATAATAACGAATATATTTACGATTGTATATTGTATCCTTGCTTTCTCTAAACCACACCTCCTTGTGTTGTTTCGGCCATGAACGTACTCTATCAGTAATAAATTGTTTAAAAGTGATTATACCATGATGTTTATATTAATTCCATCGGCATTTTTTTGGTTTTCAATTCTTTACTTTTAAGTTTGAGTAGTTTCTGGGAAGTTTGGTGGTTCTAAAAATAGCTCATAGGAATTATTAAAATATCTTAGCACCTGTCATCCTACCATTTCTTTCACGTTGGAAATAGAAGAGGGCGCAAAAATTAATTATCTGGATTTGTCAATAACGAGATATAACAATAGCCTCATGTATTTGATTTTCCGGAAACCAAAGACAAGCGACATTGCGATACCTAATTCCTCTTTCCACCACTGTAAGCAAAAATTAGCGATATTCCACTCTTAAGTTAATCAATTGCAGGATATACCCGTGAGTAAAGTGGAACACTCTCATGAGTTAAATTTATTCACCTCGTGGCGGTGGATAAGTAGGCCTCACTCTGTGCTAGTCACCAGAAGTGGCCCCGCCCCAAAGCCGTAGCGCTGGCATCTATTATATGTCCGAGATAGGAACTTTAATATTGAAAATTTGTATATTTATTTAGGTATTGTCTAATTTTAACTATATTTTAAATCAATTAAATTAGAATTTATTAGTTTTATATGATTGATTTTGATTTTAATATTTTTAAGTTAGGGCAATTTGTAAGACTGATATTAGTAATTGCTTTTAGGTTAAAACATTTCAAATGTAATTTTTTATACGTTGCATGGCCTAAACATGCCCTTTTTTGTTTTGTTTTTAGCACCTGATGATGGGATTTTAGTGCCGAAATGCTTTGTGTTTTAATAAAGAAAATGGTGGTAAGAAGTCCAGTTAAGACATGTTTCCCTGATCTGCACTACCTCATCCAGCAACAGGTATTATAGCTGGGAGGTCGTCTATATATATTAAAAATAGTAATAGACGTAATATTAAACCTTTGGGAACTCAGCAATTTAATTGTTTGCCATTCTGAAATAATGTTATATCCACCGATATCATCACATTCTACTTTCTGTTTACTTATAAGATAAAAGCGAAAAAAGTTCATGAGCAATGCCTGTTATTCCATAATATTCTAACTTATTTAGTAGTATTTCATGATCTACCAAGTTGAAAGTCTTCATATAAAATATGTTATTATTGTAATTTAATATTAGTTAAATTGGCAAATATTCCAATTACGCTGAGTTTTGTTTCCAGAGATTGAATTATATCCCCAGAAAATAAATCATATGGTGCCGAAGTAATAAACATGTTTTCGCGGAAACAGTATTGCTCAGCTACGAGGATATCATGATTTCTGAAATGTTCCATTTGTTTATTAAAGATATTTTTGTCAAAACGTTTTGAGGACACCAGTAGGAGGGATATTGGGCTGTAATTTTCAGCTAACTGGTTATCCCCCTTTCTGAATAGAGGTTTACTCAAGGCACTTCTTTCAAATTTTCATTGTCCAGATTTGGTGTCACTGCATTTTATGGTGAACTTTTGCTTTCTCTAACTTTCTATTTCAAATTATGACTTTGTGATATTGAGAGTTTGAGAGAGAGAGAGAGAGAGAGAGAGAGAGAGAGAGAGAGAGAGAGAGAGAGAGAGAGAGATCATTTATATTTCTTCACTGGTAATCCACCTCCCAGCCATGATCTTTGAATTTTCTTGCATTGGTATTAACGTCAACGTAAATT
This sequence comes from Riptortus pedestris, assembly GCA_019009955.1. Taxonomy (NCBI): domain Eukaryota; kingdom Metazoa; phylum Arthropoda; class Insecta; order Hemiptera; family Alydidae; genus Riptortus; species Riptortus pedestris. The sequence continues at coordinate 171,284,748 of CM032228.1, forward strand.
CATGCTGACAATGTTTTATAGTTTACGTGAAAATTAAGCTTCTCATTGAAATGTTTTTCATCTTTGACAGTGTTCAGTTTGTCCAATTTGTCAATTAGATATTTATTGCAATATTTTACTCTTCACTGATTCTTGATAGATCTCAATCTTTGTAGATCTCTCGTTGTATATATATTATATATATATATATATATATATATATATATATATATATATATATATATATATCCTTGGAGTATTTTTGGTGTTAGAATTTTAATTCAATCCTTGAAAAAAATCACGACATCTTAGCATCATTCATTCATGAAATATTTTCAAAAGTGCTGGAGAAACAGAAAATGCATTTGAATACAACACAACCAAAAGACGAGAAAACCTGGAATTCTAGACAATGACGCCTTTGTACATGTACTGATGCCCGAATACGACAAGTGCAAATACGTTGACTTCGAAAGCCAATCGTCGCCAAATGAAGAACCTCGCAATATGTTTATTGTTGTCGAAAAGATATGCTGTTTTGACTGAAGCTATCAACAATAATGACATGATCATCGTAATTTGCGAGAAAAAAAAACTATTATTACCAAATCCTATTTAAAGAAAACATTGAAGTGCTCATTTTAGAATTGATGTCTTTTCATTTTTTCTTTAAATATGTCCCTCAGCGTCATGTGTCTGCTTGCTCGTTTAATAATAGAGTAGCAAAGTAAATGTGTTGTTTTTGCATAGTTCTACATATTACGCTAATCCATCATTATGACATGGTTTACATTAATTCAATGGTTTTATCTTTGTGCTCCTGATAAGCACTTCAGAGCTGAAGCAATGGGCTTTGTTTGCTGGAGTCCATATTAAACTCTCAAAAGCAGAGACAAAACCGATTCGCATCCCGCTCATAATTACTAAACGGTTTTCTATGTAACAGTGAGCTTAATAATAGCTGAATATTAAAATGTTCATAACACTGTCCAAACTACTTTCAATTTCAATAAATATCATTTGTATACATTGTACTTATTAGTTTTTCTGACGACAGCAATTGCAAAACTTTTGCTTAAACTAAACACATTTCCAAATATACATAAGATGCTCACTACTCATTTCATCTCACCATTCATTATCTATTTCTAAATAAAAACCGATGTGTAGAAGAGGGGGTTTACTGAAAAGAAGAAAGTACTAATGGCTCGCTTAATATTTAAGTTGCGAACTACATCAATATTGTACAGCATCAATATTTTAGCAAGATTGGTTCTATAATAGTTTTCTGTCTCACTCAAAATGACAGAGAAAGTTTGAATTTTCGAATCCTTCCTCCTTATTCCTGGTCCAATATCAGTCATTAACGAATATGATCTTTAGTGTTGAATACTGTTAAATATCGAGTAGATCGAAGAAACGTATTTGAGTCAGTAATTAATTTTTTTATAAAAATTTAAATTTTACATATCATAGTCAAGATGCATTTCAATTTAAAGGGCACATGACATTTGAAAGAGAATGACAGCAATTTTAGCTCTATATGGTAAATAGTTTTTTTTATATATAACAGTTTGAAATGTCAAAGTGTTGTTAAATATTTTATTTTTTGACAGTCGTTTACTCAAAAACTATAGGCATTAAAAATTCGAATTTTCATTTTTTCTTTGTAGTTTGGCTGACACTACCTATGTATTAAGAATAATCTATTTCTGAGATGTCAAGTTTCAGATTACTGGTTGATTTTATATGGAATGACCCGTCAAGCTTATGACGTCATTACCTACAAAATGCCACCCTCACCACATTAATAACATTATTCACTCTTCATTATTTTTATTTGTCAATCGTGTCACTTTTCTTAAAGTTTGGCTCTCTATGTTCAAAATTGCCTCAAAATCCTGAAGGTAATATCTAAATAACGTTTTAGATCAAAACTCTTTAGATGAACTAGGGGGCTAAGGTGTCCCCCTCAGGAATAGTTGGTGAATGACTTTCATACAGACTATATTGTACGCGAGTGTTTTGAGTCGATTGGAGTTGTGAATACTGTTAAAAGTGAAAATGAAAATTTTTGACTTATGAGACCATGAATGGCCGAGGTCTGCTATTTAACAATTAGCCTTCAACCATTTAGGTGGTAGGAGACCAACTTCAAGATTATTAGCGCTACCAAGAAAATAAGTCCGTCACGCAGGGGCTGCGTAAACTAAGCAGATTTCCCAAGTGAAGTTTTACAATTGAGAAATTTCGGAATAGAGTCAAACAGTTACGGGAACGGCCCGAACTAGCTCTTGACGGAAACTCACGACTAGACCCGAAGTTAGCCGATCTCATTTCAGAAGCTGAAAACAGAAAAAATGCAAATATCTCGGTTTAATATTCAAGATACAGAAAAAATGTATATAACATTATTTATAGTAAATTAAATTTGTAATAAGATTGGTTCTATATAATTTTTCGATCCGACGTGTAGTAACGGAGATATTTCGATAAATTTCGATAAATCCTCCCCTTTAAACTCCCCCTCCCACTGGCCTGATTTCAGCCATTAACGAACTTGATATGTCTTTTTGCATAAAACGTTTAAATATCGAGTTTGGTAACGATCAAACAAAAAATTGCGACCGCTAGAGCGTTAACAGACAAATATCTATATATATATAAAATTGTAACCTCTGTCTGTACATTGATTTTTTTTCGCAAAATTTCACGATAACTTTTCGTTTCACATGTCATAGACACCATAACTGCATTTAATTTCTTTCGTGTATGTTTGTTTGTTTGTTTGTTTGTTTGTTACCTTTTCACGCATAAACGGCTGAACCGAATTTTATGAAACATGGTATGTATATTACTACTAGCCCAACTTAGACTTTAGGCTATATTAAAATTCTCTGAGATGAACAGGAGTGTGGGTCGTGGGGGAGGCCTGAAATTAAAAATAGCGATAATTCGTTTCCTATTGGTTTTTCGGCAATTAGGAACATAACAAAAGTTGTTTATTTTGTTATTTAGAGTAACGTTTGTTATATACACTTTTTTCGTATAACGTATTATAAACGAGATATACGCTAAAACCTATAGCGGAAGTGAGCAATTTTATTTGGCACAAACGACTCAACCGAACTAAATAAAACTCGGTATGTATATTAGCACTAACACCTTCATTATAATAAGCCATACCAACATTTCTAGAAACGGGCAGGAGTGGGGGTTGTAACGGAAGGCCTGAATTAAAAATAGCGGTATTTCGTTTTCTATTCGTTTTTCGGCAAATATGAACATAACAAAAGTGGTTAATTTTGTTATTTAGAGTAGCTTTGGTCATATTCATTTTTGTCTTTTAACAAAGTATAAACGAGATATACACTATAAACTAAAGCGGAAGTCAACGATTTTATTGAGCGCTAACGAGTAAACCGAACTTACAAAAACTCGGTATGTCAATTAGCATTAATTCTTCCATGATTATAAGCTATATTAAAATTTTTATGTTAGAACGGGAGTGGGGGTTTTTTTATAAGGGAGGCCTGAAATAAAAATTCGCGATATTTCATTGTGTATTTGTCTACGGGAAATATGACAATTTGGAGGACAGTGAAGACTTACATAAAAAATTAATTTTATTATTAACAAATGCCAGCAACGGGAATTAACCCTAAACACTGGGACGGGTAAATGTCAAATATTGTGCAAATTAAAGCCTTGCCAAAAAAATACCATCACCATTCAGCCTCAAATCAATTCCCGGGAGAAGCCGGGTATCTGAGCTAGTATATATATATATATATATATATACATATATATATATATATAAAATTTTGAACGGATCTCATTTTCGTCATCTCCTGGGTAGGATCGATGGACATTTGAAGAAATTTTTCGACACTCGCGTCATGAGTACAACCTCAATAGCTGATTGCCCTTAAGGGAAATCTGCTAAAATTCACACGTGGCGGACGTTTTCGACTTCGCTAAAATTGTTCAACTTGCCTGGCCTAGCAATGGCTTACGGGAGTTTTTCAGAGATTACTACGACTTACCACGCCCAGAATGGCCTGCTTAATGAATGTAGCTCTTTCGGAATGCTTCGTTATAACCGAAACATTTATGAATTCTCATTCAGGATCGTTCTCTCTCAATAGTGCCCCCTGTACTCCGAACCTTCTTTCAACTGGAAGCTATGTCACCTGCTCCGAATTACCAACAGCTGTGCTCAGTCCGTCCTCAAAGAGCACTCTGTTCTTATCCTTGCCCAAATGATTATATTGGAGAAGTATTGGAAAACTTCTGTTACCATTAAGCTAATCTTTTATTATAATTACAACAGGGATCCCTTTTCTTTCACCATTGTCAAAAGTTTTAATATTTTTTGCTTATTATTCATTGTTATTACACAATTCTCAAATAGTCCGGCAACGGTTCATTGAAATTCATGAGTGAGTGACAAGCTCGGTCGGATATTAAACTATCATTAAGTTTTCGTTAACTGTTTTTCATTTTATCATTTTTGTCCAAAATTTTACCATGATTTTTTTTTCACCAACAGCTGAGTTATATATAAATGAGCAATAATTAAAATTATCATCCTTTGCTTGTTTCTCTGTTTTATGTCAATTGATGAAACACGCCCTATTCTTGATGGCACTTTAGGAGTTTTAAAGCTATTACAAAGGAAATCATCAAATTTGGGTTTTCTAACCCTAGGTTTTTAGCAGATTTTCACAGATGTCCATCGATCCTACGAATTAGATGACGAAAATGAGGTTCGTTCAAAATTATTCATATATGTCATAGTAATTATATATATATGTATATATATATATATATATATATATATATACATATATATGTACTGTAGCTCTCATAATTTTTATTTGATTGTTTGCAAATTGTATATGCAAGCGTTTCATGTAAAACTAAAAATCAAGTCCGTTAATAGCTGAAATCATTCTAGTGAGAGGGAGGGGGTGGGTGTTAGCTGGAGAAATTTTGTAAGTTCGACTCATCTCTATTATAATATGCCGGATTGAAAAATTGTACAGAAACACTTATTGCAAATTTAATTTTGTATAAATGTTGCTATCTACATTTTTTCTGTATCTTAAAAATAAACCTAAATATTTGCATTTTTTAGTTTTCTGCCTTCAGTAGACACCCGCTCATGAGTAAAAGTCCGTCACGCAGGGGCTGCGTAAACTAAGCAGATTTCCCACGTGAAGTTTCAGAATAGAGAAACTTCAGAGTAGAGAGTCAAACAATTACGGGAAAGGCCCGAACAAGCTCTTGACGGAAACTCACGACTAGACCCGAAGTTAGCTGATCTCATCTCAGAAGCTGAAAACAGAAAAATGCAAATATCTCGGTTAATATTTAAGATACAGAATAAATATATATAACATTATTTATAGTAAATTAAATTTGTAATAAGATTGGTTCTATATAATTTTTCGATCCGACGTATAGTAACGGAGATACTTCGAACTTTTGAAAATCCTCCCCTCTAAACCCCCCCCCCCTCCCACTGATCCGATTTTAGCCATTAACGAACTTGATCTTTATTTTTCATAAAACGTTTAAATATCGAGTTTGGTATTGATCAAACGAAAATTGCGACCGCTAGAGCGTTAACAGACAAATATATATATATATATATATATATATATATATATATATATATATATATATATATATATAGATATATATAATTTTGAACGGACCTCATTTTCGTCATCTCCTGGGTAGGATCGATGGACATTTGAAGAAATATTTCGAAACTCGCGTCATGAGTACGACCTCAATAGCTGATTTCTTTTAAGGGGAATCTGCTAAAAAACTTCAATAGCTGAATTAGCTCTTAATCTATTACTTTCAATATGTATATCTAATGAAATAATTGAATGATAAAATATCGTAGCACGGTTTCCTTTTGTTTGCATACAAATCTCAACGAAAGATATATGACATAAATACAAATGTGAAGAGAAGGTGTACACTCACAGAAAGAATATTTCTTTATTCCACGAAATCTTATATACACAGATTTATTTCCTGCCTCCCTCACTCTGTCGACGACAATAAATAAAAAGAATAAAGTTACGCCCCTCCTTTGTATCATCTGGGTCTAATCAAGAGATAACAGTGGAAGATGTTGAAGTTTGTATAAGGAAGAGCAAACCGCTCTCTTCTTTATCCGGCAAGTCAATGTTTGCATTCAGATTAAATTGATTTTACTGTGTCTAAATTATCACAAGACACTATCAATTACAGATATTGAATTATAATCAGGAATAGCTGATTGATATTTAATGAAGTATTATTTACTGTTATGGATTAGATTAATGAGACGTTTCTAATTATAGTAATGTATTATTGAATACAATTTCATAGTGCAGAACTTACTGCTATAATTAGGTATGTCACGCTACTTAATATAATTATTTCCACTTAGTAATTTATATGTATGGTTTTATCAAAATACATTGCTCTGTCCCAATCTTTTTTCCCCCTGGATGTGACACTTTTTATTAAATTTCATGAGAGTATGTTTTTCAAAGTATTTTTGAGATTTATTAAGAAAATTCCTTCCAATTGATTGTGAATTCCATATGTATGATATATATACATACATATATATATAGTATTAAATTCGTAGTATGTTATTATTGACGGAGTTATTTTCAACGTGTCCTATTTTCGAAAGAAGAAGTAGTAGTAGCGAAAGACGTTATGAGATAACGCTTTGTTCTGAAAGTTTAGGGTATACCAGAGAACACAAGTATACCATGGAACTCGGGTTACTACATTATATTTTTTCAAGTTTATTTTACATTTCAATTTGTCGCCCCTCACAATTAACTACTCTAATTTAAATGAAGATCTTGGCCACAGATCATTCGATTAAAAAGGAAAATCTTTCACAGTATAATCCCTGCAAGGGCATGTGATACTATCACTGGAGAACGTGCATTCGAAAATTGACGTGATGTAAATTTGTTAAAATTTCATATATCATACAATGTTAAAGGGGAATGAATGTGCCGGGGAGGTGAACCCAATTATTACGGTTATTTATTACCATACCAGAACAGCATCTGTATGTACAAATAAGAATAAATAGTTCCTTCTTCAGATATAGAATAAAACACGTTTAATAATCGTTATTAAATACATAAAATAGCTATAATTGTACTTAGGGCATAAAAAATGCTTTCCTTTATTATGATTGCAATGGCCCATAATGTTTTAAACAATGATTAGTAAAAAGGAATACCATTATTCAGTCTCTAATGATTTCCAGAGTAGCGCCGGGTAGCTTTAGCTAGTAATTAAATAAGAAAGGTAGTAATAAATTTAATGATATATTTTATTTCATTTATGGTTGACCAATTTAAATAAGAAATACAAGTACTTCTTTTTTTGTTTTACTTTGGTGGGCATTTTTAATATTTGATACGTTTAAAAGAATGTTAACAATTTTTTGTTCTTTTTGTATAACTATTACACTTAATAATTGCAAATTCATCAGATCATTCCTGTAATTAGTGGTTCTATACAATCGATTAGTTTCGGATAACCTTGATGTGGCTCTCTGAGTGGAAGAATTTTTGTAAAGAATTAAATAGAATGACCCTTATTTATACATAATTTACGGAAATATATGTATGAAATTGCAAGTTACCATTGAGTGTGTCTATAGGAAAAACAATAATAATGAAATGAATAAATTAAAAGAATATGTCGCTTCAAATTGTATATATTTGTATATATC